>VTPC01008752.1:0-66917 GCA_011009095.1 Ignelater luminosus | reverse complement strand
AATAAAATATGAGACACAAAAAAGTAATATACAGTTTTATTCAATCAATATGTTTATCGCATAAACACAAACAACATAAAAACAAATAAAAAGCGAAGGCCACTCTTCAACACGAGTGAAAAACCTTTTAAATTTTAAATAATCCTCACTAAATAGAGGTGACGTCACCCTAGTTTAATTAACAACTAGGTTAATAAACAAATAAACATCAATGATAGCAACTTAGTTATTTATAAACAAGTAGATATGCATAATTTAGAATATATTTAAATCATTGACTAAATGGATATCATCGACAGCAACTAATTGTCCATAAACAAATGGATATCCACAATATTAAATATTCTTTAATTGTTAAAACAAGTGCATTTTAACAATAACCACTAAATCATTAAAAAACCAATAAATGTCACCACATTGCAGCATTACAACAACAATTTCACCTTGTCGTATGAACAAATTTTAAAAACAAAATAAACGTTAAAACAAAACACAGCTTAACTCACAGATATGTGGCTTTATCACATTCCTCTGAGCATCTACATTCAATGCGGTTTAATAGATTTTTGATCGTTGATCCAGTACATTGTATGCACCTTTGTGAGGTTATGTACAATATTACCTCTGTTGAATCCCTAGCTCAGATTAATAGGAAATTCAAATTATTCTGGTTTTTCTAATGGTAACGATAGGATTTTCACTTGAAGCCACTTCGAGAACCAATTAGTGGACCCACTTCTATAACGAATGCATTTAAGGAATCAAACAAAAATCCTCGGTTTTTGCAGGTCCAAAGGCTAAAAAGAAATTCACAACACTGGAACAAACTAGCTAGCACAATATTTATTCAGACTTCACTGAAGAAATCTAATTCTCATCGCAAAATTATAATCCACCACCTGTTGATTGTGCAACTTCCTTCACAATGCCCTTGTCTCAGATCAAAACGGAAGAAACACGCCTAAGAAGAATGTCCGCCCTCCCGCCAAATTTCAAAATGTGAACTCACCAAAATTATACAAATTAAACTGAAGAGGAAACCAATGGCCTAGGATTAATATTTCGCTTTTTTAAATTAAATTAGAATTTCTAAAGAATTATCAAACACAAAAAAAGTTTTTAGGCGGGAGAATAACAAATATTTAAAAAAAAATGTTAAAATCGGACTGTTCAAAGGGACTTCATTTGAGGAATTTCCCAAAAACAATAAAATTCGCATTTTCCTACAAACGATGATTTTAAATAAGAAAAACATAAAAATATAGAATTCCTAATTCAATTTAATAAATGAACAAATCAAATTTTGAATTCAACAATAAATTATGGAAATTTACCTAAATAAATCGAGAGTATACATTCACATTATTTTATGACACTCTTGTACTAACTTAGAATAATGAAATCTTGGCGGGATTTTAAGAAATTTAAATAATTTATAGCGACGAGTAACGAACCGTTAAATCTTGACCAAGATATCTTGCCCCACATACGATACTTAAAACTACTCGCCGATATGAGATCGACGATATCTTTGATCACTAAAGAACTAAATCACGATCAGGAAGGAGTCTTGAGACATTTACGCATCATCAGGTCTTATTGTCAGATTTACCAATTGTTCGAGTTCATTATTTATTCTTTTTTCTTTATTTACTTAATTATTAATTTTTCTGACCCTTTGTTTTAATTCCTATTTCATTTTGTTTTATTATTATTCTTTTTCTATTTGTCATTATTCTTTTCTTTTGATTATTTCATTTTTACTTTTGTAGAATTTCTTTTAGTTTGTTTATTTGAAGTAAAACAAACACATGATTTTTTATAAGGAGCATAGCTTGATATTTGAAGTGGTGCTTCTAAGGCTGGATGCTGCTGTCGGAGCTGGGTGTTGCTTCTTCTTCTTTGGCCATAGTACCAAAAGCACTGATAGTCGTCAACAGATTTGAAAGCGCAATAACGATGTACAACAACACAGACGCACCCATGGTTTAAGCATAACCGAACATTTAGAAATACGCAAGGTATAAATCGAGTACCATGATAGGACTGTAGAGTATTTACGCAAACGAAATGTACCGTGCTAGATCGCTTAAGTAGAAGTCAGTACTTTAGTAACAGACTCTGACTGCGAAATACGAAGCACAGATGAAAACAAAAATCTTAAACTGCCAGTGAAACCCAGGTTCAGAAATTTTATTGTGCAGTCAGAAATTGTTCATTTTGTTTCAACAAAAGTTTTAAAATTTAAAAATTGATGACCCGAGACGCTTAATCGTAAACCGAGGCTAATGCGATTATTATCATTAGCTCATAATCGCTTCGAATATGTCCTCCTTTCCCACCTCTTTATAATATGTTTACATTCTAATTACAAAATTCCTATTTAGAAAATAATAACAGAAATCCGTGTATATCCGTTCTGTTGGTAAATAAAGTTCAGCGAACCGGAATATTAAATTGAAGATAAAATTTATCCTTGCTAATCTACATTTATGCCGGAAATTTGCATGTAGTATGTCCAGATTTCATTATTATTTTGGCAACGGTTTCAGAGTTGCGAGTGGACTTTAAAATTTGGTTTTACTTACATTTTAGGGTTATTTTATTAGATAAACAAATTTTGTGTTTATATACGAAATAATTCAGAAGAGGATATACCGCTATGTCGGTTTCAAGGGGTTTCTCATCATAGGACAGGAAAGTCGTGCAAAAGTGCTATTTTCAAATATCCTAGAATATTTTGTTTCGAACGTATCGAAAATATTTCTGGAAATGGAAGGACATCTGTTTCAAAAATACATGTGAGGAATATTCACGCAGAGTAGGATTTAAATTTTTTAGGAATTTCATATAAACAGTATTTTCTACTAAATGTCTCAATTTCGTTTGTTTCTTCTTGCATAAGAAAAAAATGAAATGCGGACATTTATTGGATTTCTTATTTTCATATCTTTATTTGAGTTACATGTCAGCTATGCAGCATAAAATTTAGATATAAGATCACCGGTTTCCTGTAGTGCTGTCGACATTTCGATTCACAAGAAGCAGACGTTAAAATTGGCGGCACGTACAAGTAAAAATTGCTACGTTCAGTTTGCTGCGAAGGGTTGCCCGTTTTTCCTGTTCGATCTTTTTGCTTTTTTCCTTTACTCTTCTGTGTATGTGTGGGATGCCACGTCTAACCTATTTTAGACCTAAAGACAGAAAGCTGCCGCATTATTTGCTTCACTGGTTTCCTCCATTGTTGTTAATGTCACCGCAAAAAAATTATTGTTTTACGTTTTTTGATTTATCATTGTCAGTAAAGGGTGAAGACAACAGAATTTAAGCGACCACAAAAGGAGTTGATGTGACAAAAGACGTGGAAATTTATGAAAAAGCATCATTTGTCTTTATTTTTATATCATTACAATTTACTGGTTTAGGTAGTACAACCCAGACGATCAAAGACAAAGATATTTATGTTTTTTTTGTTTTTTTTATTTATCTACTACTTTTTTGTTTCAAGACAACTGTTTGTAAATTGAAAAACAAAAGCAGAAAAAGTAATTTCCCAATGATAATAGGAGTAGGAAATTGAAAAGAACCTTTGTGTAGGCAAACCTGATTATTATCTTCAGTTTTCACTATTAATTCAAGAACCTTATACATTACATGACATGATTTTAATAGATGCCGAACAGTTTTTGCAGATAATATGTAATTTCGATTTTTATTTTCTTGCTTGCCTGTATTTCTGATGTAAAAACATGGGTAATTGTAACGTTTTTTTTTTCAAAGGCTATGTACGTAAACATTCAGTGATTTACAACTTTTTCTGATGATTTTCAAGTTGAATGTGTCTTTATTTCTTGATGCTAGTTATGATTTTGTGTTTCGGAATTTCTCGTGTCTCGCATTTTATACATCTGTCGTTTGTTTGAAGACTATTGGAAAGTTCTCACAAGACTCATTTCAGTTATCTCTAATCTGTACTCTAGGCATTAGAACCCTTTGAATTCTAGCGAGCTTTTATGTTAACTGATAAATTACAGAAGGTGAGTGGTTTTATTTTATGCAATTAAAATATTCTCCTGTGTCGAGTGAGTGTCACTCCCGAATCGTACTTAATTTTCTATATTTATGTAATCCACGTCATAGTAGGTGTTAAACTCGTTACTATTATCGTAGCTGCCATTTTGGAAAAATTGCACCATATCCAGATCGGTTAAAAACTCGAGTTGATTTTAGGCCAGAAGCTGACAAGAAAGTTTATTATTATTTAATAATACAAATGCCACTGTTGGAGAGGAATCGCGTTGCCCTCGGTACCTAGCAAAATTCTTGCATGTATAGCAACATGTGGAGAAGCGCTTAATGCAGAAGCAATCTGGGTTTCGAGCAGGGCGGTCCTATACAGAGCAAATAATCACCATTGAACTTTACTTTCTGTCCATCGGCTTCGAAAATGCTTTCGATTCGGTGAATAGAGAAAAGTTGTGGAAGTCAATGGAACAATTTGGAATTCCTAGAAAGGTAACAAAGATGATTCAAACTATGTACAAAGATTGTACTTCCAAGTGGAACATAAAGGGAAGTTCTCAGAACCTGTAAGCATGAAGTCTGGGGTAAGGCAATGATGTCTGCTCTCTCCTCTTCTTTTTATCATGGTTTTAGATACAATGTTGAGAAGAGTCACCAACCAAAACAGAAGACTACAGTGGCTATTGAATAAGCGCTTAGAAGATCTTGACTTCGCTGACAGTTTGTGCCTACTAGCATCGAGTTTTCGAGATATAGAGGCAAAGTTGGCGGATTTAAAAGCGGAAGCAGCAAACATACACAGGCGCATAAATGTTGCAAAAACTAAAGACATCCAAGTCAATAATTCACATCATTCGGCACTTCAGTTGAAAGGACAGGTTACTGAGCAGGTGGAGGAATTGCTATCTTGGTAGCATGGTGACAAAGAATGGAGGAGCAAGCAGGGATGTCGAGAGCAAGATTGGTATGGCCAGGGGAACTTTCGTACAACTTCGACCCACATGGAGGTCGTAACAACTTCAATTAAAAACAAAGTTTCGAATTTTTGACAGTAGTGTCATGGTTGTGAGACGTGGAAAGTAAACTGAAACAGAAAATAAATTGCAAGTTTCTATTAATAATTGCCTTAAAAATATAATGACACTTAATTATCACTAACGCTGAGCTCTGGCATAGTACGCATCTAAGCAGATTTTTGCAAGGAAGTGGAGGTGGATCGATCACACGCTGAGACAAAAACCAGAGAGAATCCCACGGCAAGCCCTTGACTGGAATCCTCAGGGTAGGAGAGCACAGGGTCTACCACTGATTACCTGGAAGAGGTCCACTCTGAAGGAGGTCAGGAGAATGGAAAGAGTTGGCAGCAGATGAAAAGCAATAGCCCCAGACAGAGATGGATTGAAGAAGAACTTCGTTCTGGTCCTTTCTTCTTTGAAGAATAAAAAGATTTAAATACTAAATAATGAAGTTTGAAAGTTCTAAAATGAACTTTCTCACCGACAATCTTTAATATCTAACCAAACTAGCTTATACACCAAAGGATTTGGTTAGGTTAAGTCAAATAAGTGTTTTTTCTAAACTCAAAGTTTGCAATGTGAATACTTCAAATAGTTTCCACGTTTTTCATCCATAACTCGTGAATGAAAAGATATTGTTTTGCTGTTTGTAGCAAAATTGTAGCCCAAGTTAAAAGGAATATCTCTGCTGAACATATCAAGTCAAAGTACTTATACCTTGGGTTTCAAAAATGATCCCAATATGTACCTTACAATGGCGTGGAAAACGGAAGAATCTTTTGTAATAAAGCACGCAACATTAAGAGACCGAAAATAGAAAAGCTGACGTTAGAAACTACCAGGCTTTCTACTCATTCACATCTGATCAGATTCTGATCCACAGACGTTGGTCAATACCAAGTTGTCGTTGCATTTTTCCAAGACATCGAAATGGTACCAAACGGTTTCATTCTATTTAGGAATATGTCTGCAGTACCACTGAAACGAGTTTTTATCTTTCCGGATTTCGCCGCCAGAGGCCATCGATCCTAATTCAATTGTAAAAATCTTTTCTCTATAAGGAAAGTTCTATCAAAATAGGACTTTTTCTTGTCGTAAATGTTACTTAACAACTCAATACATGAACCAGGTTAGTGATTGTCAATTATTTTTTCGTCAAAAGATATTTCGGAAAATGAAACATCGGCCACCCTTGAATCATTGTAATTGGCCATAGTAGCGGTCTTTTGTAAAATATCTTTTGTTCATCGGATACTTTTAAAGTATCAGCTAAAAAGATTTTCTTGACTATATTTCTAAAGAAATTCGAGAAATTGGATATTTTTAAAACAATTGACGGTAACCGTTGCACTGTGTAATTGGTGAAACTCTAGATTAAACGTTTATTGTTCGTTTTACTTATGTGATTAGTTCTTCATGGTTTATCGTCCCAATGGGCATAGACGATCACACCTGCACGCCATTTTTTCATCATCTTCGTTTTAAAACTTGTTTGTGCACTCCACTTTACTAACGACTACAGCAAATGAGAAATTAAGCCCTGTAACTAAAGATCGTTTAGATCATAATCCCAAAAAATCCTCTATCGTTCTCATTTCAATGATCTTTCCTTCATCCATAAAGTCAAAAACTTTTTTGTAAAAACAGCATACAAACTGTATTTGCCTTGTTTTACAATAAAAATCAGTTTGGATTCAGAGTAAATTAGGCTCTTACTTTTATAAGACTTAGAGCCTTCCTTGTCTGTACTTATTTGGTTTTTTTAGATTAATTATGTTTTCAGGTTCTGCCAGAAACGCCACCAAACTTTTTCAGATTGTGTCACGTTTTTTCAGTCACACTTCTTCTTCTTCTTGTAGAATTGAGTTTTCCAAATATCAGATAATATAAAAGTTATTTTTGGTAGATAAGTTAAGAGTTTTTCTAGACTACATCAAGCTTTCATAGGTAAATCTTCGCACAACTGGTAGATTGAATAGGTTACTGTCAAATCAATGTTGTACTTGGATGATGGTTGATGATGCTGAAGGTGTAGGACGATGGTCTAATGACACTGGTGATGAAGTTAATGTAGTATACTGTCGTTATCGAGAGATTGAAAAGGTACCCAGAAAAAAAAGATTCCTAGCCTTTTCCAGGTTATTCTGTTTTTTCAATTCTAAACGGTAAGCATTAATTTCCGGCACAACAGTCGAGGCCAAGTTTCAATCTTATGGCATTTTAGAGCAATTAATGGAATGGCCCATTAAATAATTGGCACTTAAAGTCTGCAAATTCGGGCCCTAAAATAAAGTTTGCCAAACAGTAGATAATATAATGGTCACGTGGCAGATAGGTTGAGAAGTTTGCTAATCTACATGGGGTTTTTAGAACTGACTCTTTAGATAAATTAGATTCTCCAAGTGCTGTAAGGAACGGCAGCAAATTTCTTCAGGCTGTGCCACGTTTATTTCAGTCAGTTTGGAAATTTCTGGTTCTAGAATGAAATTTTCCAAATAGCAAGCAATCTAATGGTCGTATGGTAAAAGAGTTGAAAAATATTGAAACAAATAAATATTAGTTAATGCATATGCAGCTTACTGATTTTGTTTTATAGAAGAATCGCAGTTGTATCCAAAAAATGTGTCCAAGCTGAATCTGGTATGAATAGAGTCTTTGAAGAAAATTTGAATGGGTAGTGGGAAAAACGAAGAAAGTTTTCATCAATTGTCTAGAGGATAGATCAGACCAGCCAAAAGATCTAACAGCAGGTAACGGTGTAAAATCCAGAAAGCTAGTTATTTGAATACTTACCTAGTTGCATACTTTATACGGTTTCATATTAAATTCTAGTCATTCTGTACCTATTATAAAGATCTTTAGTAAAAAGACCCAGATTATCTAACATCTAAATAGTTTCAAAAATAACTTTTACTTTTAATGAGTTCTGGAAGCGCAGAACCTAAATTATATGCATAATCATTAACTACAAGAGTGCAAGAGCTTACTAGAGTTTTTTAAACCATGATCTTACAAGCAGAACTGACGAAGGAATGACGTAAAAGTCATAATTGGAAATGAACTTACTCCGGATTAATTGGTAATAAATTATCGACTATACAGGATCAACAAGAATTGGTGTTATTGTTAATATTTCTGGTTTTTCAAATTTTGCTTTGTTAATTAGAATTAATTCCAGGTGTTTATATTTAATACTAAAAGGGCACTAAACTAGTTAAAACAATGCAAAGAAGAACGAATTTAGTTGAATCTTTCTAAAAATCTTTCTTTAAGAGTTTATGTCTTTACAACATTTCTATACTTTCAGGAATGTTTATACTACATAAAGTAAGATGATTAAGTTTTCGATTGAGACAGTAATGACAATAACATTAAGTAAAACAAGAAATAATCTCACCCAAGGCAACCAATCAGTTAAAGCGGTTTATTATTATTTCCCTAATGGGCAAAATTAGTAAATGTAACAATGCGTTACAACTAAAACCCGAGCAAGTTTAAGGCATAATCTTGTATTAATCAATGCACGTACATTGGAATTTTCCTTAAAAGTTTCTTATTACATTTCTGAAATAAGTTTCTCCTAAGATAGTAAGCGAATGAAGCAAATGTACATGTATCTCATGGAACTTAGCGGAATCTGTTCTTCTAATTAACATGCAATCGACTACGATAATTATTAGTCTTGTGCTAGACGTTCTTCGTACCATGTCGTGTTTACCTTGTTACAAATAGTTCTCAAATACACAGAGTTATTAATTACACTTTATTTGTTTTAGGTAGTTTTCGTTACATGATTATGTTCTGTCTAATTAACTTTGATTAATACAATTTTAGTATGTTTCTTCTTTTTCGCTTTTGTTTGCTGAAAGTTACTCTTAAATATTGCCAAAGAAAAGTTTTCTAATTTCCTTTTGCAAACACAATATTTCAAAATTCTAAAGTAATCAAGTAGAAGAACATTCATTTAATTTTTGTTAGTCATTTTCTACTTACTTAGTTGCAAGCTGAGGCAGAAGACAGCCGGTGTTGCCATCTCACTCACTGTTTAAGAACCCGTCATTTTGTATATCGAAAATCTGTAAAAAGAGAAACTTTAAATCTCGTGTTATTTTTTAATAAAAATTTATTATGCATGAAAGATCAAAGTTCAAATAACTAAATGAAAGGAATGGATGCGATATAATAAATGGAAAGAGAAAGAGAAAAAGGGGGAATTTTTATATCAAGAAAGCATTCCTTCCAAATAAAATTTAATCGTCCAGTATTACCTTTTATATGAAAATACTTTCTAAGCATCATTATTTTTTTTTGTTGTTTTTTTTGCAGAAATATTTAATTTAGTTGTGAATATGATAAAAAAATCCTTAAAAGCTTTTTTATTGGCATTTTGAATATTTATTCGTTAAATTCGAGATGTTTGTATAAAAGGAGATTTCACTGTTTAATAATAAATAATCTTTATTGTTACCTCCGACATTAGTATGTTTTTTAAAAAAAAATTTAAAAATGAATCTTCCATAGAAGCATTAAAAAAAATTCTTTTAACATTAATTGTAAATCACAACAAATAGAAAGTAAGACTATATTGGAGTACACAGTATTTACAAACTACGTTTAACGTGCAACAAAAACTTTTATAAGATTTATTCACATCAATAGGGACTTGATTAGTTCGCAGGATTGTGTTTACATTTGGGAGGTTCCAAGTTAGACTTCGGGAGTTACCGTTCCTTATTAACTTTATACGTTCATTGTAACCTTTACTGCTCCTCTAAGCAAACACCGAGATTGTATCCTCTAAAAATTTCTATTTTCCTCTTCTAGCGCTAAATTTTAGGAGTCACCTTTTAATATTGTCACGAGATGACATATTTCGCCTTATAACATGCGATCATTAAAATTTAAGTTCCCAGGAGGCTGTGAAATGTTTCCGTAGGCCGTAGCTTAGACACAACGCATGCCGACGCATAACTTATAAATTGATGGTATTGTCTTGTTTCTAATGCAAACTGTCAGTTTGACAAATAATTTTCCGGAATAAGCTGAGACATGATCCAAGATTTATTATAACATAACCCTACTTTTAGAACTGTCGTTTTATGAATTACGAGATGCATGAAAGCAAAATCAAGGCTTTTAATTTCATTGAATTTTAGAAAGAAGTCACAACTGTCTTCTCTGACCGCATGGTGGCACGAAACATCTGAATCACCTGTTAGTCAAAATGGCGTTCAATCATGTGTACAAGCGTTGTGATAACTTTCTTGCGAACCCTTAGCCGCAGTAAAGCATTTGAAAGCTGAAAATTCCAAATGAAAGCAAGGCAGCTCGGACCAACAAACTCGCCAGAGTGATCCAAGTGTACTCAGTCAAAACCCTTCTCTCTCAACACAAGCCTTTGTTTCTTAAAATAATTATTTTGTTTTTATTTTAAATAAAACAAACACCAAAAAATACCACAAATCACAATAAAAATAAATAGCCAAGCAGCATGAAAAAAAATAATAATAACGGATAGAAAAAGAATAACAATAAATAAGAGCAAAATCAAAAGTAAATTTAAAAAATCTTCAAGTTAATAAAAGATCTAAAAAATTCTTCCGTTTGTAAACAAAAGAATTAAAATAATTAAAAGGTGTCAGCCAACTTAGAACAACGAGGAATCATCGAAGCCTACTTCGCTTCATGTATCGGCCAGAGAACAGTTGATCCAGTGAGACCAACTTCTTCGAGCTACCTCGCTTGGTGCACGACGACATACAGCAATCCAGTCGGTGACAGGAAGTACGTCCGTGAATAATGACCTCGGCCGAGACGACTTGGCTTATTCCCGTAAAAATCCAGGCAGTGGAACGTCCGATCCATAATAATCGATGGATATAGCGTGTCGCCAACTTTAGAAACGCCAACAGTTCCAAAAGTTTAGTTGGATACCGCGACAGCTGTCTGCCTTAGATCCACACGGACGATTGCAAACTTGTAGCGAATTAAAGAAACGTTATGACACTGAAAGACAAGTTTTCCATCAAAATCAACGATAAATACTACTGCCAAGTGCTAAGAAACGTGCATAACGCTCTAAAGGAAAAATGGCCCGTAGGACAATGCAAGACCGCATACTTGACTGGAAGAGCCACATCTCCAGTACAATGCGAACCTCGCTCCAAACGATTTCCTTCTGTTTGGGTCATTAAAGAAAGTGAAGTGAAATAGACAGTCCGACCAAGGCTCCAGCCTACTTTCTACGCTACTGGTGTCTAGGCGCAATTTCGTTATAAAAAATCTGCCAATACTATTAAGTTATTTGGACACCTCCCTGACAAACATCGTTGTCTTTCGTCTTATCAGAATTTTTGATTTCTTCACGAAGACAGATTTCCTCCTATACAACTACTATCCATGTATTGACAAAAACTGCTTGCTATAGTTGAAGTTTGGTACCAGAGAAGAGATTGTTGATTTCAGCTTTTTCGCTTCAGACTTGCAATCAGGTAGGATAAGATAAGAACTTGCTAAACCTCACCCATAGATCCAACAGTTTTAAAGTGATTATTTCAATATTTGAGTAGCACACTCTTCGTTTTCAACATTACTTCTGTAAAGTACAAAGAGACCTTTGTGGCTTTGCAATCTTTAAGCAAGTTGGTTTCTAGGTAATGAGTTACAGCTTCATTAGATGCTCAGTGAGATGCAGCCGTTTTTTAAAAATTCACAGTCTTCCCTACTTTGAGAAATAGTTCTCTAGAAATGGGATGGGCAAACTTGATCACCAAGGTCAAATCAATAAAATACGTTCGCATATACTAACAGCTCGAATGTCAAAAGTAAATTGCTTGGTTAAATTTCTGGTCGAAAATTAGTTTCTGTTGCTCAATTTGCTTCTATACAAACCAGTTCAACTTTGCCTACTTCTGCTCTAGAGACTAGACCTCGGCAGAAAGATTCCGAATCAAATTGTAGTGTACAGGGTAGATGTCTCATGAACTTTATCTGTACACCTTCCACGTCAAGTAGCCTTAGTTCTGCTTTTTTCTCTGCTACGCATGCAAGTTTTGACGTTTGCTTCCTTTCTCTTCTCAAGCACTCTAAGAGAGATTTTACAAAAAGCAATCTGAGGGTTCAATTAGCTCGATCACCAACAGCTCGTTATCAAAAAGAAATATGCCCGCATTTAATTGTTACTCTCTCATTACCATCGAATGTACACGCATTATTGAAGACATCATCCTGAGACTAGGGTTTGACTAAGAAATTCATGCGACAAGAACTCAAAAAGAGCTTGTAATCAGAGAGAAAACGAACAAAGAAACTATAGAAAACAGAACGAGAAAAGAAGGAAGAGCTAAAGCAAGAAAGGAATGAAATGGCATGGTAAGAGAAATATTAAAAATTGGTATTGGTAGCACAGGTCAATGACAGAGAGCTATGTATGGAGAAAATTCGTCAAGGCAATTTTTGTACGCTGACGAGCTGGAAGCGCCCTTAATTGGGTAAATGTAATAGTGGATGTATGTATGTTTTCTTTAAATATTGAACATGCCTCGTATCTTGAATTTCGAACACAAATGGTTTTCGTAATCATTAGCTATTTTCGGTTTTATTAAAATACTTCTCAGAAATCCAATACTTTTTAATTACCAAAGTTCGACAAAATCCTCCTTTGAAAATAAAGTAAAACGATTTCAAAAGTTTATTAAAACCATTATTACAAATTTATAATTGTTAACTTCTAAAAATAATTTCATTCGTTCTTTCCACAGTAAAAACAATAGAAGCAATTTTAATTCATTAAAACGTTCTTGAGAGAAAAAAAAAAGAAAAGCAAAAACAAAAAAGATAAAATTGTTAGGGACACTAAATAATAAAACAAACTAATGAGCCTACTAAACGTCTACTTTAACTTTTTTGTTTCCGTCGGCCTTCCATTCGAATTCTGACCTAATTAGGAAAGGAGCGAATATAGAACTGGGAACACACAAAAAAGCGACAATCACCAGTCCTTCAAGTATCCTAGTTAAATCTTAAACAACCGGAAACGTAAAATTTTTTAAAGTAAAAGAACAAATCAGGCACTCTCGACTTTTCTTGGCAATTAAATTATTTTTGAAGAGATAATTTTGGCGGTCAAGTTCAGAAAAGTGAAGTTGTTTTTCTCGTTTTCTTTGTTAATATAGAATAGGAGGTCAAGGTTGTTTTGTCAATATTTCACGTAAAAAGCGAACTTCCCCATCAACATACATATGTCTAGAAACAAACTCGCAAAGTAGAGAGCCTTTTGTGTTACCCCATGAATGTGTTTAATATTCTAAAAGCTAGCGCAAAAACTAGGCCCCCTCTAGGTTTTTATATGGAATGTGATATGGTAATATTACATGATTCATGCATGAAACTGTAAACAAACCCTTTCATTTCCAAAAGTGGGCTAAAATCCGCGCGGTCGCTCGTCGAATCGACGATTTATATATATTTTTTCTTGCTTGTTTTGATCATTTAGTTGTTGATTTAAGCCATCCCAAAATGTTCTTGTATTTGTTAAAAAGGGCGACAAGAGAATAAAATGAAAACAAGTTTCCGAATTATTAATTTTCCTTAATAACTTTTTCGGGTTTGTTAAGCTCATTGTTTGCTTCCCTTTTAGAATCCCAACTTTAATATCGAATCCTACGCAATAATAGTAGTGATAATTTCTCGACGGGGTTCGTAATAAAAGCGAGAGAAGCGTAGTTTCAAGGTGTTGCAGTTCCTTTCCGAAAGGGTCGGACTTTGTGGTAATCCCTGCAAGCCGCAAACCGCAGAGTTTGCAAGTTAGCTTTTCCTTCCGACCACGGCCAACTAGAAATATTATTTTGGGGCACGAAGATTATCGTTTTACTTTGTAAGACTTAAATTAATTTTCCCCTCTTTAATTCTACGAGCCAATTAAAATTATGGGAAAAAGTTAAAAGAACGTCACGAAGTAATACAAACTTTTTTTTTGGAAAAAAAAACTTGATCTATATAACACAAAAAAGGTAGTCGTACCAGGGTAATAATTGGAAATGGAAAAGCTATTTTAACAAATACACATAGGGATAGATCGTCTCTAACTTTAGAATAAATACTGTACTGTATTCTAGATTAGAACAATAAATTAAAATATTACTACATTTTACTCAAAAGAAAGAGAAAATATGGTGATGCGCAATGAACGTAGAAACGGGCTATAGCAATTAGTGCAATAAATTCTAATCTAACATCGTTATTGCTATTCTAAGGTGTACGACTTATAAACAAGTTTTAAGTCAACTCATTCAAAGAAAGTCAAAGCACAAAAACTGAGTGCAAGTTTTTTTGAGCCGCTGATGTGATAAAGATGCCAAGATATATTGGAATCGGAAGTTGAACGGATTCTTGTCGAATTTAAGAAAACCCAGTTTCAGAACATTAATCTGATGAATGTAGAGTATAAATTTGTTCGTGCCAAACGTCCGTCGTTTACAGGGGTTTGTTGGAAAGTATAATCCATACGTACGAATTTAGTTTGTAGAATCTGTACAAATGATATTAAGATCTGCTTGTTTTATTGTTAATTGATTAATTCTCCTTTGGTTTAAGGTATATCAAAGATTTAGCCAAAAAGTTTTTTCCTTTAGGTTAGTTAATAATTTTTTCTGATTCAAGAACAAGCTTAATTAAAAGCAGTTAAGGTAAGATCATAAAGCCACCTAGACATTGTAAACCAAAGAACGAGCCGGTATTGGTATCAAGATGGAAGGAAAACCAGAGGTTTGAGCGGTAGTTTGTTAAGGTTTTTAATTTTTGTAAAATTATTTCCGCAATAATTAATTCAAATCGAGGTACGTGGCGACCTCTATTGAGGTATAGGGTTGTAGAAAGTAGCTGTTTTCGCGGGGCAGCAATTTGCGTAATTTAGTTACGGGATAAGTCGCTTCTGCGCGTTGAGATCAGGGTGCGGTCGATGCGAAATAGGGCAGTGGATTCAAAAGCTTCAGAGAGAAAAGTCCAACGCTGGTGGGAAAAAGTTTTGTGCAACGTCTTTCATAAAAATTTAGCCCATGAAGATTATCGTTTAGTGAAATGTCCTTATCAGCGTAGTGCTGGATTACATAAAAGGGTTGCCGTTAGAGCTTACTCTTTGGAAGTAGGGCTCCTTCTTCCTTTCGCTGTTAAGCGGAACTTATTCAGTGGAATTCGTCGCCATTTTGTCCCTCATTGCTGTGTGGATGCGGCCAGTCTACGAAGTTTCAAGTAAACAGATACGCAGTTACCCGTGTGGACAACGATTTGGATCGTACAGCTACGCAAGGTTAGTGTACGCCCATTAATATCGTCGTTTTTTTTATACCCCCTTGTGGGTTAAAGAAACAAGTGCATTCAAAAACTGTTCAGTGGAAAACAAACAAGGAAGTTTCTCCTTGGCATTATTGTAAACTTATAGTATACTCATTGTGGTATTGTGTTTGGTTTATTACTCATTTTTACGAATAAAGAATTTTATAATCAAGTAATGTTCAGTGTAAACTTGTAATGTAAATCAGTTTTAATTTTTTTATCATAATTATTTGTTTGGTTTTAATTTGTTTGTATGACTTAATTCATTGTCGATTTTATTTAAATGAAATTAGATATTTCCTTTTCGTAAGATATATTAGGTGCAGTCGTAAGCTGTTTGAACGGCGTCGACAGGTGCCCACGCATTCGGCGTTTCTGGGAATCCCCTCGAGCGTCACTGGCCAGAATTTTGCTGCGCAGTAAGATCGAGCACGATTATTGACGTTTACTTTATAAGGATTTTGGTTTTGTATAATCAGCAGTTTATTTGTTTTGTTTTATTTGTATTTTTTTGCTTCTTTTATATTATGTAACCTTTCTTTTTTTTGATTTATTTTTCTAATAGATTTATAGTTTGAAAGATAGTTTTATTATTGTAATTGTATGCACTGGTTTGAGCGAAAATATCGAAGTCACCTAAGCATTTGATTAATTTGATCCAGTTATATTAAATTTCACTAATAAAGAATATACCGGGTGACTCAAAAACCTTGACATACTGAGTGATCGAAAGAAAATGATTTGTTGATTCAATTTGAATATTCAAAATTTAATTAAAAAAACATTTATACAGAGTGAAGTGAAAATACTTTTTTATAAGGCGGTTTAACGCCTTGAGTAAGCTTTTGTTTCAGAAAGTCTAAGTAAGTATTTGTAAAGTTGTTGCCGACTTAAGAGAGACTATGGTCCTTTTGAATCTTGTAATCTGGCTGAATCCATAGTGGTGCCTTCTAATAATACCGATTTTGAGCTATTTCAGTGGCAAGTAGGCATTTCGAACCTAGCCGTCTTCGACTGTTTGCTAGTCTGGGTATCAGCGAACTTAATTCTTCGTGCCTTCTAGTCGCTGATTATAAGCCTGTGTCTTAAAGTTTATTTTGGCACGTAACAAGTTCCCTTGTGCACGAAGAGAACTAATAATACTTATCTTAGTTATCAGCCTAATTTGAAGTTGTATACAAAGACAACATTGATAGCTTATTTCTTGATCCCGTCGACCAAATTACTCGTAAGATCCAAGAGCATTCAGGCAACTCGATTGGTGGCACCTTGTAATCTAATTATGTATGCAAGTTTTGATGAAAATTTTTAAAACACAATAACAATGTCACAGTTTCTGAACGAACTCTCCTGTCTTCAACTTCCAGTTTAGTCGCACCGACCCTATTTATTCAAAGAACACTTAAAATCATATTTGGAAAACCACTACAGACGCTTCCTGCAAATTCCCAAAAATTTCATGTGGGGAAACTCCACCATTTTGGATTCGTATTACAATTAAACTTCGACAGTACATATCGTACTTGGTTAACAAATAATCACATGATTAATACAATACCATCGTTTATTATTACTTAAGAGTCGGGTAACTCCTAGAAAGGGAGAAAGCTGAAAACCCACGTGCATGAAGCGAAGTCATTGCCTGCCATTATCATGCGAAGACATTAATAAATGAAATCCATCAAGTCTTACGACAACACGAGTTAGTGGTCTGCCTTGAAGCCGTTAGCACGATCTCAATCGCTTTGACGTATTTATCATGTCACCATAACTTTCTGAGCACGGTTCCAAAACCAATACTAGAGAAGGTTTGCTAAAATGTGTCCCTTGGAGCACTGGTATTCCGTTGCAGTACAACAGCTATTTCCCAAGAAAAGATTAGTTTTTGTTAAATATCTTCTCTTAAAAACCCTAATACAGCTGGATCTCCTAAGACGACTATGTAGATTGCGATAGTGTTACGTGACTTACGGCTACTCAAATGAGGTTCAAGCTTATCTTTGCAATCAAATACGTGCATACTACGTTTCGGGAGCGTAAACACTCAGGTTCAACGATTCTCTCAGATTTTTACCTTACTTTCCAGGGACCTCGCGTCCCGAAATCTTCCCCAGATCACGACCCCGAAGTCCCCTTTTCACCACTGTTACCGTTCGCTTCCGAACTTCACCTCCACAGCGAACGCGTGTGAAGATTGAAACCTGAAGGAATATTTGTAGCCATCAGACAGAAATACGCATTAAAATCGAATTTCCTTCTTCAGCCAATACATATCTGACCTTATGTATTGAACCTGTCGCGGACGCCATCACAAATCAATGCCTTTACCATCACGGGCGCCAGCGACTCCATCTTCGCATTAACGCCAACACCACCATCAGCAGTGGCGGCAACCAATATCTTAGCTGGCACGCCACGACCGCCGATAATAACAACAACACTACGACCAGTGGAACGCCAGCATGTCCAGCTGCTTAATCACCATCTCTACCCACTGTTCAAGCACATAAAGTGGTGGTTTACCATAGAATTCAATTCCGCAACATCAGCAACGCCGCTCGAATGTAAATCCACCAATTCCTACCATCACTTCGGTCGAATATAAGCTTGGAAGGAGCCTAAACGAATTTCATGCGAGTTGTAATGCGCATCATTACCTGTGGTCACAGATACCAAAGCACAGCATAATGTTAAAGATTCAGTAATTTCACTACCCGTTAGCTGCTTCTCCACTCTATTATAATATCAATCTTTAAAAAAAAACCAACAAAACAATAAAAAATAATTTATTAAACAATTACAAATCTCTAATTTAATAGAACAATGTCTAAGAGATCCCACTCGATCAAGACGCAATCCCGATGTATGAGCTTAAAGTTTTCTTTTAATATTATTCATTTCGACAGAAAGAAAAAAAAACCGACAAAAGCAACCCTGCGTTAGAAAGAGGTGAAATAAACCAAATATGCTTAAGATATCTTATTTTATTTGAATGAATGAATGAAATAACGCAGCTCCAGCGGTATTTCGACAGACAGGCAGACACAAATAATCCATTTAATATTAACACTTTCAATAAAAAGTGATAATTGACAAAAGCAATCTTGCCTTAGTACAAGCCTAAAATGCTTTTCAAGATCGCTACAAATGACGGACATCAACACGTTACAGGATTTATCTGTTACCATTAATAGCATATCGAAAAGGGCTCTACCTAGAAATATGCTTAAGCAGCGGCCTATAGCTTCAAAAACAAGAAACAAGTTCATTATACTAGTGAAGAGGACAGAGCAACGACGTTGCCCAGCAACGGCAACCGAACTAATAGAAAACCCTCCAAGACAGCAACGGCTTTGAAATAGTTCAAGATCAACACTGTTCTGGAGAAAAAGTAAACAGAAAGCTTTGATTAGAAGAACTCCTGTAAATATAAAAAATCACTTTGGAGTGATTAAAAACTAAAATTGAAAAATCAAATTAGGTAGATTTCAATATACTCGCGGTAAGATACGATGAACTTTAATTTCTAATACTTTTTTGTAGAAGTGAGAAAATCTAGACAACAAAAAATTGAAGAAATAAAAAAACAGAAAAACACCAAGAAAAATTAAAACGGAGTAGATCAAGTAACTCAGGCAATGCAGCCGATGCGAAGGCAAAGATATATTAACAGGTGTTTCATCAAAGATCTCGATTCAAAAAGGTGTTCAGTAGTCAAAAAGGTAAGGAAACAGTTCTAAGGTGTTGATTGGATCTAAACCAAGAAGTAGACAGTTACTTAACATAAAATGACAAACTGCTATACATTTTAACACGCTCTTTTCTTCAAAAACTTCTCCATGGTAACAAAAGATAACGCAAAAATGGTTAGAGATGATACTCGATAAATTTTATATCCTTGAGTGATGACTCCTGTTCTCAATTTTTAGGAAAAGCATTTCAACTCGAAACAAATATTCTAAATTGAAAGAGATTTTTGTAAAAGACTAATCACAAAAACTGATACAATTTTGACCAAACTTAGTTTTTTTCTTGCCATTTTCTTATTCAATTCCCAACGAATGTTTTTGCAATCGGGACCATCTAATGATATTACAGCCAGACACAGATTAGAAAAATTTAAGAGAAGTAAACAAGATCAGCTCAAAGAGAACAGCACGTGAATACCAATATGGTTGGAAAGGTACTAAATATAAGAGATAAAGAAGCTAGAAAGTCACAGGCTCGATCCTTATCCGAGATGATAATCCTGCAAAGAGGAAATCTCGTTGGGCGATTTCTAAGAAGATTTTTATTGCAAACCATAAAATAAGGCCAAATAATAAAAATAGTTAAATAATTGAAACAACAAATCTATTGAACTAAGATTATTGATATTATTATTATTACTATGCTATATTAAAAATGTTTCACCACTCAAGACCGTTCGACTCACTTCGAGTTCTGTGGTCATAATTATGTTCAAAATCGAATTAAATGAATATAGAAAGATCTAAAAATATTTTGGACATTGAAAGAGAATACAAAATCGAAAATAGAAATTCGCATTACATGCACACTTTTACGTAACACAAAGGGTTATTAGCATTAATCGAAAGTGTAAAAGGAAAAAGGCGAAAATCTAGATTGGAACGATAGGGATATTTGAAAGAAAGTCACATACCATTCTCAAAGCTACCTCAACTATACAAATCCAACTATCCAGCCCAGAAAAAGTCAGCAATCAATTACGAGCTTTCAGCTGAAAATGTTATTCAAACTAACTGTACATTAAAATTACAATCTTAATGTAATCAAAACTTCCAAGTTTTGTTTTTGCATCGTCTTGATTACAAACCAACGTTTAAATGCTAAATTAAAGGGATCAGCCGTTTTTACACCCGTAGAAGTAAATCCTTCAGAATTATATCACAAAAACGTTAATCTAATTATAAGTATCAGGCGCCGAATTGTCCAAATCTAAAGCGCTTTTTCAACCACTATAAAGTTATCTGTCATTCACAATGAATGTCACAACTTTATGTTTGAACAGACGAAAAGTACAATAACAAAAATACAGCGTTATTTAGTTCGTTGTGATTAAATCTTTTAAAGAACGCTTTGAGCTTGATTCTAATTAATTCGAATTGTTTAAATGTTTTGCGCCAAATGGAACGCACTTTTTGCCTTTCCCGGATATACTGAATATATACAGTGATATATCATCGACGCCTAGATCTTTATGTCTGAAAACACGTCTAGTCGGGGGGTCGACGAGAACATTTTCCAGGAGGGCAGCCCTAAAGTTGAATTTCTTCCGATTCCGGAATTCATCGCACGCTGTGCTGACGTCACGCCCACCCCCTAACATTATGTTTAATTTATCGCATGTCTGTACGTCAGGCCAGCCTTGCGAATGTCTCAGATTACTATTACACTGTTGTAGTTAGCTTTTGGCACTAAAGCAAAGATTTTTTCTTTGGTTTTATTTTAATTTCTCTTCAGAACGCCACTTGTGATTAATTTTTAGAATTTATCGTTTGAAATACGAAGAAGGATTACTCTTGCTTTGGAGATACTAAAAATAAAAAGAAATTTCTTGTAGGCTTTGGAAAACTTTAAAGCGGGGGTGATTATTTATCATGATTTAGAAAAATTTGTGCCAACTATAATTATACCAATATTTCAATTTCAAATATAAATTTGTTTTACTTCATTGCTTGGTTCACTTCCTTCGTCTTCGATAATGAAAAATGTCGAAATAAATCACCAAGACCCGTAGTTTTAGAAGGTATTAAGTTTTTAAGCGTTTTCCTTTTATTTGAAATTTTTAAATTTATATATCGAGATGAGAAGGAAAAAGTTTTCCTTTTTCCATTTCTGCATCTCATTGAATTGAGATCCAATTGAATTGTTTTGTAATTCATAAATTTCTATCTTTTGCTAGTTGTAGGAGTTATGCTTTCTATTAGCAAATAAATTTTCCTGTTACAAGAAAATAAACAATTCCACGCTTTTTATCTATGTGAGAAAAACACCAACTGTAACAATTTTCATGTTGGAAAAACAAACAAAGCTATATTCCTCGAGCCTAATCAGAAACAAAACAGCAAAATTATGCGATACCATCTATCGTTTTGTCAGACTTTTACATTTCATCAAAATTTTGTGGACTCTTGTTGATGTTTATTGTATAATATTAAACTAAGTTAATTTTCACGATGAACTGTTTTTATTATGTTGTAGTTTGTAAATAAAGATACATCTAGAACTTTCTACTTGATTTATGAGTAGTTCTGCAACTTCTTTTTGTTAACTTTTATATTAATAATAGTTTTTATTACTTTTGGGTTTTCCTATTTTTATTTATAATTTACTCGGTAGAGACTTTTCTAAATTAACTTGGTTTTATTGACGTTTCACTGCCATCAAAATGTTGAACACGAACAACATTACTAAAATATAGAATATTTCTGCATACGAGGGGTTTCAAATATTTTATTACAACTTCTATGAAGGTAATAAATAAAAACAATTTTTCGCTGGGTATAAGAACCGACATGTATCCAGTCAGTTCTTTTATAAAATTACCATGATAGTAATGAACTTGTATATATTATTAATAATTACTTAACTAAGTAAGTATATTGCAAACTGTTGAAAAAATGAGGTACGCAAATTAGGAAAATCTTTGAACATTATCTAAGCTACTCTCTCAATCAGTGTTTCTGCCTTCTGCCTTAAATACAAAATGTATTAAAACAATGCCCGCCCCTGCCCAAATTTTGGTATCAGTTCCAGCCGCGCTTTATTGCTGAAACGTTTTCAAGCTTTATACTAGTAACAATCGCCCTTTCAGCACCCTATTGTGACAATGATCAACAATACTTCAGTCATTCAGTGCTCAAAAAGGACCAACAAAAGAAAAATTTGGCGGAGTTTTGATTTTTGGTACTGTATGGTATTTTAGGTCGCTGAACACGAATCAGAGGTTTGCCAACAAGAATTTTCTCGGGAAAATATTTTAAAACCCAAGCATCAAATGAGACAGTAATTGAAGGGGCCAATGCAAGAAGTGGACATGTCGACAATTTACAATTTTACAGGAAACGAAAAAAACGTTTGCAGCTTAAATACTGTAGTTTAACAAGTTTTTGATTTATAGTAGCTATTTATGACTAGTATGTGGATATTTCAGTGTGTATGGTTAGTCGTTATATATTTTTTTACGGCTGCAAAAAAATAAAATCTGTTGGAGATGTCCACTTCTTGCAGAGTAAATTAAGATTTGATTTTTGAAATATATTTATTTCTTGAAAACCTAAACTTTTATATGTAAGAACAGTGATTCAATCTATATTATTATTAAATATCAATTTAGTAGTAGTTTTCTTCATATTCTGAGCACGACGAATGATTTTCTGTATTAGCAAATTCTCTATGATAATTTTTTATATCTTCATAAAACCATTGATCAGCTACTGGCACATAGTAAGATGCTAACGTCATTACATGCTCATACTTTTTTTGTTTCAATTTCCTTCTTTCATTATACAAAAGAGTGGTATCATTCGGCATGGTGACAGATATGTTTTTATTTTTTATATCAAATTCTTCATACACCTGTAGTGATACTGACACATAAAATGTTTGGCATTTTGGTAATGTCATAACGAAAGATTCTGTATTTGGATATTGTAAACTTTGGATTTTTTCGGCTTGGAGTTTTTTTGAACATTGGTAAAAAGTGGTCTTTAAAATTCAGAAACATTTTTTGTTGAACCGGAATAACCACAAATTTCTTTTCAGATTCTGTAATAATTTTGGCGTATTCATTTGGCAGGTATATTTTGTCGTATCTTCGTTTTCTTTGTTCAATAGCTCCGAAGCTGCGATCACAGGGTAGATAACTGTGCCCCGGTTCAGGAAAACGTTGGTAGATAAATTTAAATTTACCAGTTTCAATAAGACTGTAAAGATACTGCGTCATGACATAATTTTTGTTTTGTGACGCACAGTTGTCCGAAAACATGTAGACGTCAGTAACCTCAGGTCTAAGGATATTGTTGAAGAAATAATTAAGTAGGCTGATAACTTCATTTTGTCCTTTTCCAGCAAGTGTTTCATCATACAAAAAGAAGTAGCTTTTACCCGTGCTTGCGACATGAATGCAGAAGTTGTACACCCACATTTGAATTTTGTAAAATACGTCTCCACCTGGTGCAACTGGTAACGGAAGATTTTGCTGGAAATCAAATGTAATAACTTCAACATGAGCATTATTTTTACACAGTTTTGTCTTTGCCTTGAGATCTTTATAAAATGTTTCTGCTTTGGCAACATGTAACTCTTTTTCTGTCCTGAGCTGTTTCTTCTCTTCTTCTGTTTCAGCACTTAAAAGTTTGTTCATTAGTTTGTCACATTTCTGACATGAATCTGACTTAGGCTTTCCAACTGAAATATTAAAATTTTCTGTAAAATATTTTCGAAAGAATTCGTATTTTATTACAGGTTTAAAGTTTTCATTGTCCCTATTCTCCTGTAATATTCTATATTGATCGGGCTCATACTTTTCTAAGTACAAAGCATGGATTTTAGAAACATTTAGCAATGGTGATAGATAATACTATTGTAAATTATCAGTTCTACTGTAGTGTGATTTATATTTAGGAGAGCTCATTATATGACCATTTAACTGAGCTAATATGTCAGGCGTAACTTGATTTGGCCTATTGTTATGTTTTCCACGCCGGTCTATTGGAGGAGTCACATTGAGTTTCATGTGGTCGATTATTCTGTTGATCCTACCTTTTTTTATTCCGTGTATAGCAAGCAGTGCATTTTTACATACAGGAACTTTAGTAGCATTTTCTTTAACCTAAAACAGATAAAATGTGAGTACCATACCACTCCCTCTTTGACATTCACAAATGTGTGCGCTATAACCAGAATAAATTTAAGTAGGTATCAAAATATCCACTTACAGAAAATGTACGATAAACACTTTTTGGTTTATTATTTTCATCGCTGCGTTTTCTGTGCTGTGCAACTTGTTTTATGGCAATGTTTCCAGATAAATATGCATCCTGCAAGTCCTTGCTTGGTAGTTTATAAAATGCTTTAAATATTGCCACTCTGGTATCAGCTGTAACTCTGTCAAAACATTTCATTTTGCAGTTACATGCATTTCCTAGTTGTTTTTCTGGTACTAGTTGTTTCAAAATATTAACATATTCTTTGCCAGCAGTTTTGCGTTCCTTCCTCACATTTCTTTGCCACTACTTTTCTTTCCTCAACCGTTTCTTGCCTTTATCTTCCCTTAAAGTGAGGTTAGGTTCCTCAGTTTCACTACCTTCTGATGGTATATATTCAGGGTCTGTTTGAGAATCACTGCCAGCATAAGGATCCTCCTCTGATTCTGATGAAGAACTCATTGTGCACTATTTAATACCACAATAAATAGGTTAACAATAACACTACACTTGACATGATCAGTTCATGTCCACTTCTTGCACAGTACTTAGTAGGTGGACAACCAACATCGCACTCGTATATGATCTATGTTAGCGGCAGAAGTCTAGTTCTTGCTCAGAACGATGCAGTAACGATTCAAGAACACTTTCTTTTATTTTCTACCAAATGCCTGGACTACAAACAGACAGCGTTAAATCTGAAGATCTTGCAACTTTTGCAACCGATTTTTACAACGTGCTTCACTGTTGTGGCAACGTGTGTTCAGTGTTCACCCTCATATTAGTGTTTAGATTTCCAATAGAGGTCGATAGAATGCTTGTTGACGTAAGCCTTTTAGCGCACAAACTGGCCTCTTGTACGAGCAAAAGAATGGATTGTTTTCACTTTTTAAATTTCTGAGAATCAAGATGTTTTCAAAAATGCACTCAGAAGTTTTCCTTTTGTAGATAACTGACTGGTCTATCCATCTATTCAGTGGTCGAGGTGAAGCGGTATGCGGTGGTATGGCATACCAGTAGATTTTGAATTTTTCCTAAACATGCCTCAATTTATTTCTATAATGAGCGGTATGCATTTGTAACAACTTGAACATGACGTTTTTATTTCTGTCCATTTAATCTTGTTTTATGTTCACTTTTCTCATGATAAAGTATCATTGTTTTCAGAATAATAGATCAATCGTTATATTTACAAAAAAAAAACACATAATATCAGCAAGTAGACGATTCAAGACATGCATTACGCCTCTATTAGCAGAAATGCTGAACTAATCGACCAGGTGCTTGGGTTAATTTGCATGTTTCAACCTGAATCAGGCTGTTATTTCAAGTGAATGTTTATTGTTAATTCTAGATGTTTTTGGTGCAGTTTAAGTGCATTTTATTTTAAAAGGTCATTAATTTTTTGAACGCCCTGTAACAGTGAAACTTTGAAAATAATAAACTGTATCCAAGACGGAAAATGTGCCTCTACCTCCTCAAAGCAATGCCCAATGGTTCCAAAAACATTTCTTCTTTTCGCTGCTAGATGTCTTCTAAAACTAGTTGTCGAAATATGGCAATTTCGAGCTTTTCCACATCTTTTTTCCCAATCTTGAGCTGTTTGTTATCCACCTCCATATACAGTGTCCGCCAAAAAGTCTGTACCGTATGGGAAAAATTTTTATTAAGTGACTTCTGGAAAATCTGCTTCCGCCATCAGGTTTTGCTCTCTCAGATATTGTTAACAAAAGTTCTTGTTAATGTTTATTGCAAGATGCGATAAGATATATACATATACATGCAATGCACGCCGTGATTACAAATCGGATTTTTGTGTTTATCTGTATGAATGAGAAGAACTTTGCACCAAGTGTGCTGCTTTACCAAAGCTCCATTTTTATTTTTTTACATAAAAATAAGGAAAAAAAGATTATTTAGACTGTAAAATAAGTTTTGGGCAAAATGTATCTAATCAATAAGTGTTTTGAATTAAACTGGATCGACTTTTATTGATTAAGAACTAAGGAAAAGCGAAATAATAAAAGGCCAAATATAAAAATCGTGGTAGACTTTTGAAGATTTGCATACGGATAAACAATTGCAAAGGAAACATTTTTTCTCACGACTTTTTCCATAATTTGGTCAAATAAGTCCATTTTTTGAACAGTTTCTCTAAAAATGTCAAATTTGACAGGTAATGGAGGCCACATGATTACTTTTGATTAGGCCATTTTTAGTTCTGGAGCAAGCAAAACAAATTTTCCATAAGTCATTCAATAAACATTTTTCCCATATTTTAGCAGACGCTTATACTAAAAATTTTTTAAAAACAGAAACAAATGAATTTTTAGCGTTGTAATTAAATGAAATATAGGGTGTGCAAAGTGCAAGTTCAGAAATCCAAAATCTCGGAATTTTTCTACGATACACCATTTATAACTTTCGTTGCAAGTTACTTTTAATTCAACTGTGATGGTGTAGTAATTGGTAAATCATGAGATTGATCCACCAATTAAAAAATTCTAAATCACAAGAGCACTCTACCAATTAAAACAATCACTGAAAAGCATTTAAGGCGAGAAGTTCAGTAATTTGGAAATCAAGTAGGCGTTCCATTAGAAAAAAATTGGATTTACGTTTCACCGCTAAAGTAAAACAAAAGACAATTGCGAAAATAATTTTTTTGTGTTTCGGAGTAAATTCTCTAAATCACCCTCTTTGCTGTTCTTTTCTATCTTTGCTCGTTCCTGAGATATTTCACTTTTAAAAAAATAAGATAATTTCGTTTTTTGCAAATATCTAATAAACCGTGAACCATCTTGAAAAACCAAAAGCATAAGTAAACTGATCTCCAAAATAGCTAAATCTTTTCTAATTTAACCGACTTTGTATCTCTTACAATTTCCAGATCTCAATAGTGAGCATCGAAATGTGAACACACTGTATATTTGTATTTCATGCCGATTATTGAAATATTTGTGAAAGAGAAACACAAGCAAACACATTGCCACCTAATACTACTATTTAATTAAATTCTATTTCATTGGACAGTATTTCAGTGCGTCAAAAGCATTCAGTTGTATCAAACAATAAATAAATAAATGTGCCGGCATAATCGGAATTACAAAGGTCGTCTGATAAGTAATACATAAATAAAACACAGCCAAGTAAGTTGCGAATTGAAAAAAAAACACGTGTGCTGAATAAGGAGAAGTTAATATCAAGGCATATTCAAAAAAGGATGATGGAATAAGTGGAATCGACATGTCAGACAGAACAATTGGGTCAGAACTAAGTGTGTTTGAACGCTAATAGGAGGAGCAAGTTAAGTATCTTTCAAGGTTTGTAGACTCATATTTGGACAGTTTGTGTTAAGTAGCATTATTATTGTTGACTCTAATGAAGAATATCTTAATCTATAATCATCAAAACCATTAAACTGCTCAACTGTTCGAGATAGAGGATGGGAGATACTAACCGACTTTCTGCACTCCCGGCTGTGGTTTCAAGGTGGTTTTTATGAGTATTTCATTCTTCTCAAATTAAGAAGCTTTTATTTTCTTATTCAAGTTTGCTTTTGTTGGTAATATATTCTTGTCAACAAGATTTATTAAGAATGATTTATTTAGAACTCTTGCTTTTATTATTTACAGGATTGTTTTTCATTTTTACTTGTTAATCAGGTTTTAACGGTGCCCTCTCATGATAAAAAGTAACCAGTAGCTATTGCCCTTACTTAGACTTAGTTTATCTGATAAAAATCTCTGGATGATGTTCCGAATAGCCCCACTGGTTGTTTTATTTCAGAAACTTAAGATAAAATTTAAAAAGAACTTGTTATTGTTCATAATTTAGAAATGTATGCAGACTTCTTTTTAAGAATTTCTCTAAAACACCCCATTCTTGTTTTCATTGAGTATTCTTCATATTCATTGAAAAGAAAAAGCGGACGCTAAAACTATTTGTAGAGGAGCTTTTAAGTAACATTTCAGAAGTTAAAGCCATGTAATCTACAAGAGCTTTACGTGTAATAAGAAATCCACTTTTCCAAAGTGTTCATTGAGCTGTTAAATTGAAGAACGAGCTTTTACTGATATATTGTTGAAAGCTCTCTGAATAATGAAATATTACCCTCGACGGTAATAATAATATTTAATTTGGGCCATTTCTACAGGGCGTCTGCAATAAACAAAATTTTTTTCCCGATGATTAATTAAGATAACCACTCATCTTTCTTTTTAAGGCGTTATTTTCTAGAAACAAATGTTTACTATTAAATAACAATAGGATACTTTTTGTTATACGGCGACATAAAAATGTAGGCTATTTGTGGCTGCTCTTTTCGTTCATTAAAATTTTGTGGGTGAAAACATCACAAAGGCATGGTGTTGTGTTTATGTGCACGAGAGTATTTGCTGTTAACGTCAGAATTTATTAGCCAACTGCTTTGTTATGCTAAATTCACCCTTAAGCCTTTGTGTTCTGCGTATTATATAAGAGGGGGGGTGGTAACTGTTAATATTTTCCCTTTGACTTTTCAAAAGGCTAATTTTAAAATAGTTTTTAACGGCTTAATATATAATAAAGGGAGGAAGGTAATTTCATCTTCTTGACCTCATAAACATCAATATTTTTAGGCCGAGCAAAATGATTAAATACACGTGTATTTAGGAGGAAGAGGAAACAGCTATTAATACTGATTACACTAATGTGCTGATACATGTGTATTGGGTGATGGATGGCAGGAAA
Organism: Ignelater luminosus; assembly: GCA_011009095.1. Lineage (NCBI taxonomy): Eukaryota > Metazoa > Arthropoda > Insecta > Coleoptera > Elateridae > Ignelater > Ignelater luminosus. The sequence goes on along the minus strand of VTPC01008752.1, from coordinate 37,864 downwards.
GCAGCATGAAGGGGAAAAGCATATCTGAGAAGTGCATTTTATTATTAGGGGTGAATTTTTGATAACATGTTTGTTTTCACATGTATCAGGAAAACATCCATTATAAATATGGAAACCATTAAAACAAACGTATCATCGTCCTACTCGAAAACAGTATTTATAGAAGGCGTGCACTGAAATGGAAACTAACTACATAAAGAGTTTATGGCTTTTATTACTACATAATTTTGTTAAGAATTACCTTGTTGACAATAAAATTATCACGTTCTCACTTAAATTTTACAATTGAAATTTGAAATAATTTCAGTTGGGATTCTAGAATCACTTTCAAGCTGTCACACTATTTTGATTCAACAAAAACATTGAACAATTCTCTTACATAAACTTATTCTTCAGATTTATGACTTCAACAATTTCTTCAAATGGAATTTTAGAATCTATTTCGACCATTTTCTCTATAATCTTAGTACGAATTTAAATTCTGTAGAGAAATTGTATTTAAAGAAAAAACTGTGTAACGCCCCAATAGTTTTCCATTGTGAAATAAAATCTTGATAGTTTGTTATTTGATGATTAAGTTATTATACTAAACTCGCCTTTTTCAAATATAGATAGCTATTCGATAGTAACGGTGTTAGCTCACTTATTATCTTTAATCGTTTAATAATAAGGAAATCAGTTGTAATTACGAAATAAAGCTCGATTGTGTGTTAACACTGAAATTATAATTTTTATAATTATTTATTATTTATCCCGCATACATTAGGTCTGTTTCGATGCCCATCGAACCTGAACCTAAACAGCAGATAAGAGTCCTTTAGCTAACTCAGTTGCCGATTTTCAATATAAAAAAATTCATGGCTCAGCCGTTAGTTACATTTTGGTGTTTGTTACACAATCTAAAGTATAACTATTCGTTAAATATTGCAAATTATGGTTAAATCTATATTGACAAATATCTGTAGTCTTTTGGTTGTTGTGTCAGAAGTTTCCTGTGTTTCACAGCTGAAATATTCTGCTAAAAACCTTTTCATATGTTTCTAAGCTGTCAGCAAACTGATCAGGTCTTTAGTTCATTGCTCTCTTGCTATCTTAACACATCGTTCAATAAGTCCCGAGACTAACCCAGAGATGGTGCTAGTAGTACCAAACTAGCCACGTTTCCCTAGAGTGCGAACCTTCACATGAAACGTGTAAAAATTTCACGTCGATTGGACCACAAACAGCAGAGTTATCGAGGTTAGAGTAAAGTCACTTTGTAATTTGTTTGAAAAATAGAACAAAGCGAGTTTCGCGTGTTGATAAAACATTGTTTTTTAATGGGTAAAAACACCGTAGAAGCCCAGCAATGGCTTGAGAAACGTTACCCGGACTCCTCTCCATCCAAATCAACGATTTGTCGTTGGTATGCTGAGTTTAAACGTGGTCGTACGGACACAAACGATGCGGAACGTTCGGGTAGGCCTTTGGAAGCCGTTACACCGGAAAATGTGAGTGAAGTATTCAAAATCGTAATGAAAAATCGCAAAGTAAAGGTCCGTGAGATTGCAGAAATGACACAGATATCATCTGGAAGCGTATTTACAATCCTTCATGAAAAATTGAGCATGAAAAAGGTTTTTTCCAAGTGGGTTCCGCGATTGCTTTCAATGGAACAAAAACAGCAACGAATCGACGATTCAGAGAGCTGTTTATCGCTATTTACTCGCAATAAAAAGGATTTCCTGCGTCGATACGTGACCATGGATGAAACATGGATACATCATTTCACTCCGGAGTCGAATCGGCAATCATCTGAGTGGCGCATGGCTGGCGAAAGCCGCCCAAAGCGTCCAAAAACGCAGCAATCTGCTGGCAAAGTCATGGCGTCTGTTTTTTGGGATACACATGGCGTCATTTTCATTGACTACCTGGAAAAAGGTAAATCGATCAACAGTGATTATTATATTGACTTGTTGGTACGTTTGAAGGAGGAGATCGCAGCAAAACGACCGCACATGAAGAAGAAAAAAATCCTTTTTCAGCAAGACAATGCACCATGCCACAAGTCCATGAAAACAATGGCAAAAATCTACGAGTTGGGCTTTGATTTGCTTCCCCACCACCCGTATTCGCCAGATTTAGCCCCCAGCGACTACTGACTCTTTGCTGATCTCAAAAAAATGCTCCAGGGAAAAACATTTGGCTCAAATGAGGAGGTCATTGCCGAAACTGAAGCCTATTTTGAAGCAAAGGATAAATCCTTCTATAAACATGGTATAGAAATGTTGGAAAGGCGTTGGAAAGATTGTATCACTCTAAAAGGAGATTATATTGATGAATAAAAATGATTTTTGAAAAAAAAATGTTGTTTTCGTTGTTAGTCTCGGGACTTATTGAACGATGTGTTACTTCTCAGATAACAGAATTTTGTGCTTTGTTTAACCTTACGGTCAAGTAAGTTAGCGTTATCTTTTCCAGTGATTACAATAAAACAAACTTTCTCAGAATTCTATTTATAGAATGATCAAGTTTGACCGATCCAATCAGCACAATATTAGGAGATATCAAAGATATTTTCCAACTCTGGTGAGTTTCTTAGTAATGTCATATGTTTTGCATTTTGCGAATCAAACAAAATACAGTTTGGGCTAACAACTCAATTTGAGAATCTTCATCTGCTCAGATGTTTTTGTAAGTGCACCATAGATCAAAACTTTTATTTTAGTTTGCGATCTCATATTACCTAATAAATTCTACTCTTCAACTGTGCAATATTAAACTGCATTCTACTCTTATCAGCTATTATTTTTGCTGGGTGTCATAAAAGCATTTGACTGAGTCCCCTTGAAGATTACTAAGTCAGGCTCCTATGAAATTTTCATTCCTCATTCTGATTATTTTCTTATCTTTTCTATTCAATTAACCACAGAATCACATAAGTTTTGGTGCTCAAAATTGGGCCGATTTCCTGTTTTACGATTTCGGCGCATTTTATATTTTTGGTCGACTTGACTGAGTTTTTGTAAGCTTTGGTGGCTTTGTCCTTTGGCCTGTCGTGTAATTGTTTTGGCTTTCTTCTAAACCCATCTTGTTTGGAGAATATAGCACTTCGATTATTGAATTCTGCCCATCGCTTGGCTTTCTCCTGCCTTTGTGCTGCTCAAAATAAGAACCAAATATTAAAACATGGGAAACAAAAAGTCAGTCTAAATTTGGCCAAAAACAACATTCAAACAAGATTTTCTAATGCCGCCAGCGACTAGAAAAAAAGATGTAGGGTTTCCGACTCGACACCCTGTATGAGAGTGAGACGGTAGTAAGGAAACGTTTAAATGTGTGCTATTTATGGAGTCTTGCATTTATATATACTTAGGATTAACGCCATGGGCGTAGCGTCGAATAAATAATTGAAGAGAAATTTAAAGAAAAGTTCATTAAGGCAAGCAATTTCATAAAAACCAAGAAAGAGCAAAAAGTATGCAAAAATTACGTTAATGTTGATAGACTGATATTATACTACAAGTAAGTACTTACTATAGCAATATCAAGTTGGTGAATCAAAATCTGTACTACATTCTTGCCAGAAAACACACAAGATTTCGAAAATTGGATTTTAGAACACTGGATTTCAAACATCATAATCTAACTTGTTCCTTCTCAATAGAAAATCAAAACTGGAGTTTTATAAGAAAGATGGGAATATCACATTTTATATGGTTCATCAAAAACAACTCAGTAACTCTGAGACAAAAGTAAATTAAGAAATTCCAAACTACTAACGGTGTTTTCTAAATTAAAAAAATTCGGTCCAAATTGGTTTGACACCTACGGGGGATACTATAATGTAAACTGCATTAGATTCTAAAAATAAAGTTTTAGAGCAAGGTACTGGCATTAACTGTTTTAAGCAAAAAAGAAATATTGGAGTCATCATGGAAAACAAAGAATCAGCGTTTCAGCCAATAGATTTAAAAAAGAGACTCAAGTGCCATGTCAGACCATGATAATTGAAGCTTTAACCTACAGATATATTGATTGAATGATTTCGAAAGCACACAAGAAAAATACTTTGGTCAAACAATACAGTCGAGCTAAATTTAGGACAAAGATCTCTGGTAAAAACTGAACTATCTAAATTCAAGTTTCGGCAGGACTACCTAATTAAAGCGAAATCAAGTCAAAATTCATTTAACATCAGTAACGTTTGTGATATTCGCTTGTTTGAATTATTCTGAAAAATAAGAATTCGAATTCGAATTACCTTTCACAACAAGAGAAAGATCTGATTCTATCTGGAGATTACACACTTGACTTATCGATCTCCATTGTAACTACCTAGCGGACATTCTCGTCAACACCTGTAAAAACAGCGTCTGAGAAACTTCAACGATACCCAAACAAATAAATCAGGCGTTGGATATTGATCACCAAAAATACATTTCGGTCTTATCAATCCATCAGCTCAAACTAAATGTGGTTTGCATATTCTAATTAGTACTGGAATCTTTTCAATCAATACTACAACAAATACAAGAACATTTTGTTTTTAATATTTCATTTGTTTTTTGACAATTTTCATTAAAATTTTTTTCTTACAAAATATTATATCTTTAATGCATACTCAGATCAGCTCAATACGTTTGATTTTAATATTTTATAGAAGTCCCGTTAGGTAACATGTAAGTATTCTACAAATCGATAATTCTCAAGGCCAAATCTATAAATGATTCTCCCATTTTGTTCTTACTTCTAGAAATGTACCACGAATAAAAATTAATATAAAGAGGTTTTAATTCTGTTCTAGTTTCCTTACAAAGTAGCATTCTAGAATTCATGGATGTTGGTGAATTCTCAAAGTTCCATCATAAAAAACGACTATCGCATATTCATACTGCAATTGATGTGAAAAAAATATTAGGTCCTTATTTCATTTTTTAAAACCGTTTGATATATGCCTCGACCTAACAACCTCTTCGTCTTGGAAAGATATTAAGTCCAGTTGGTTGGATCTTGAAAATTTCATTCTTGAAAAAGAGAGTGACGTTGCTATTCCTTTTTCCTCTTAAGTTGTTGTCACTTGTCTTTGAATCTCTTTGAAATTCAACGCATTCCCATCATCTATTCTTCCTATTTCGTTTATATTTCCACATTGACGGCAATAGTTTTTGATAAATAATATCAATAAACTTTTTTTATAAAAAGAATTCAAATAGAAAACTAATATTATTATAGCCTAGATTTTTATGTATTTACGTGATATTAAAATTTGTTTTTTATGATAAAACTAATGTTACTGCTTTTACGCGAATTCCATCATTATTACTTTATGCATGCGATATAAACGCAGGCCACATAAAAAATTACATCCACACGAAATATTGATTCATATTTCAAACCTTTTTCAGTATTAAATTTCGTGATGGAGTGGTTCACATAAATCTAAAATAACTTCGTGCTTATACATGAGATTCTGATATTTGGCTCACTCGCAGCCAATCGCCTCTTCTCAAAAGAGAGAACTAGAGAAAACCATCATTCGGACTCGGAAGGACCGACCGTCTTACATAACATATCATTTCTTCCAGTGTTGATTCTGAGGTGACGATTTAACACACCATTTTAATGTAACACGTTGCCAAATGGGACACACGGCGCCATTTCCTAACACACAGTGATAATAAAATATGAATGTGTTGTCAGAAAAACAATGACAAGTTGAGGTTTTACGATTTAGATTTCCTTTAATGCCGGTAGTATTTCAAAAATGTTTGTAATACTTTTTTATTATATCTCCGAATTTCCACACTCAAAACAACGGCTAAGTAAACAACTATAAAAGATAAGGTGTTTTTTCCTAGAACATTTAACACAGAATAGACCGAAAATACGGAGTGTCCTTCAATTATATTAGAATCGATTCGCTGATATTTACATAATCAATAAGAAAAGGTGCAAATGGACCAATTCTCAAAGTGTTTTGCTCTTTCTAATCGGTTGAATTGGAACAGATTACTTAAAACGTTAAAGTTCATACTACGTGTATGGCAAATTACATTTGAGCTATTTTGTATTCTTATAGTGCCTTACTTCCACACTTTTCGGAAGGTAATGGCAGAACAGAAAAATAAAATTCAACTGAAACGCAGGCTAGATCAGTTTCAGGCTAACTTAAGATGCATCTAGACCATTCTTCTTCAAACAAGGAGAGGGTTTGGTCAATCTAAAAAAATCAGAACTGCCAATTAACCTAAGAAAGGTACAATGGATTTATTACAACCTACGAGGGCGGTTCAGTAAGTACCCGTGTTTGACGACAGAAGGCGTTCCTGAGGGAAGTTGGTGTTATCATCGTGTGCTGCCATCTATCAAACGACGGTATAACAAATTGCAGACTGATTGATAGGTTAGTTTGGATTTGACAGCCATTAGAGTAAGACGTGTTTCGTGATTTTAGCTAAGATGGAAAAAGAGCAGTATCGTTCGGTAATTCGCTTTCTGTTTTTGGATGGGAAAAAATGCGAGGAGATAAAAGCAAAGTTGGATGCTGTTTATGGAGACACTTCGCCATCTATGACCACAGTTAGATATTGGTTCAACGAATTTAAACGTGGGCGAACATCCGTTTTTGATGAGGAGCGACCAGGATGCCCGGCAGACGTGGTTACCGAGGAAATCATTCAAAAAGTCCACGACATGATTCTCGCTGATCGACGAACGAAAGTGCGTGAAGTAGCAGAGGCCGTAGGTGTGTCGACCGGAACGGCAATTAATATTTTACATGATAAGTTGGCGATGAAAAAATTGTCGGCGCGATGGGTGTCGCGATTGCTAACGGTGGACAACAAGCGGATGCGGCTGTTAACTTCGAAGCAGTGTTTGGAGCAATTTAAGCGAAATCCGAAGGAGTTTTGCGTCGAGTTGTCACCGTTGATGAAACCTGGATTCATCATTACACACCAGAAACTAAGCAACAATCAAAACAATGGATTTCTCCCGGTGAATCTGTTCCAAAGAAGGCGAAGATGGTTCCATCGGCCGGAAAGGTCATGGCGACGATTTTTTGGGATGCGAACGGCGTCATCCTCATGGATTTTTTAGAAAAAGGAAGAACGATCATTGGACAATACTACAGTGAGTTATTAGACAGCTTCGACAAAAAATTGAAGGAGACACGGAAGCATTTGGCGAAAAAGAAGGTGCTGTTTCACCACGATAACGCACCAGCACATTCATCCGGAGTTGTCGCCGCCAAACTGCATGAATTGCGTTATGAATTGCTGCCGCACCCCCCGTATTCACCCGATCTGGCTCCCTGCGACTTTTTCTTGTTTCCTAACATGAAGAAATGGCTCGCGGGAAAAAAATTTAGCTCAAACGAGGAAGTCATCGCCGAGATAGAGGCGTATTTTGGAGAGTTCGACAAATCCTATTTTTTAGAGGGGTTAAAAAAATGGCAGGAACGTTGGGAGAAGTGTATATTTCTAAAAGGAGACTATGTTGAAAAATAAAAAAAAAATTTTTGAAAAAAATCGTGTCTTCATTTCTAACACGGGTACTTATAGAACCGCCCTCGTAGCGATGGACGGTTCGTCGGATTGAATTATTCTATCAAATCATTCTTAATAACAGATAAGAGACTATTCGACAATGTTTTATTTTTGTTCATTGAATTTTAAATTCGTTTTAATACAATCAAGTCACAAATCAAAAACAAAAGTTCGTTTAACTTTATGTCCTGCTGGCGTAGTGACTTCAAAATGGTGTTCTATGAAATCTACCAATCGTTATTAGAAATGCAACAACCGTAGACTAAGTTTTCTTTAAATAGACGAAACAAGCGGCAAATCGTTGTTGCCGCTCTAAAAGTTAGACTTTTTTCGGCCGTAACGGTGAGTAAATTGGTGTTTTGGGGAAAGAGTTCGACGTACAAATATGATGCAGGATCGTGACAGAAAGCAACCTCGAAGTTCTGTAGTAATCCTGTGGCAGTAATGCTGTGTTGTGGTGGTGGTCGTAGTATCCGAGCTGGTTGTGATGTGTTGGCGGTGCTGTTGATGTTGTTGTACTGTAATGGTGAGTCTATAGGAGAATATTGTTCCGATATTTGTCTTTAGTACTAACAAAAATCATGGTAAAAGCTTAGTAAGAACAGTCGGCTCGAGGATTATTCCCTGGACCTCCCGAATGCGACCATAGCGCGAGGACCGCTAACTTGTTACGTCTCTCGGATCGACGCAGAAGAGATCGACATTACACATTCATGGTAGTCTCAATTAATCGTTAACAGCTAATTCTTACAACTTATTAACTTGACAAGATTATAAAGTTCACGGAACATTTTAGAAGGATGTGCGAATAATCACTTCGGTAAAAAAAACCGCTTTTTAAAGTTTTTCGTCACTACAGATCAAACGTTGATAAAACAGCAGAAAACTTATTCTGATGAATTTAATGATAAAGAAACTAACAATCACAACGTTTGCTCAGCGCGGTACTGCTAAAACGCCTGCAACCGCGTCTACGCTACTTCGCAACCAAAATTACTAGAAACAATTAGTGAATGCAAAGTTTTCAACATTCAACATGTTTGTTCTAAGAAACGTTGTTACTCTTAATAGCTTATTAGTAAATATTTATTTAAAAGGTCGACTCACCCCATCTCCGATTTCACGTTCCCTTTCCACCGCGCCGTGCTCTAATCCAAGCGCGAAACCCTAAAGTACCAGCACCGCCATCATAACCTGCATGCCCGAATTCATTAGGCACCCACCGCGGCACACAGTCGGTCTTGAAAACTATCGTTTTTCCGTTTCCCTTCCATTAATACTGCTCTCACACTAGCATCGAACGTGACACCAACGTGGCCTGTAATATCGTGCATCTAAGCACTTTCCGTTAGCGAAACACGTCGGGCACCACCGCATCATCGATCGCCGTTGTATCGCTTCGGTATCCAAGTTGCGGGATGGCGCCGCCAACACGGTGTTGTTGTTCACTCCTCCCGTCCTCCAACAAACACAATAACCCATCTTCGTCTAAGAAGAGGGAATGCTTTCCTAGAATGACCAACCTCGAAACTCGAAACCTTAGTGAATGAAGGTTTTCGACATTTCTAATAAACGCTGTAATGAATTACTCTTAATTACTATTATCATTTAGCCGGTTTATTAGTAGCTATTTACTTAAAAGATGTCCATTGTAAGTACCGTGACCCGCCTGACCACACCGCGCTCTGAACCAGTACGTGATCCCACTTTATCCACACTGCCTTTATGCCCGCATGCCCAAATTCATTAATCATCCACCGCGGCACCTACAGTCGCGATGGTTGTGGTTCTGAAAATTCCCCTTTGCTGTTTTTTCGTTTCCATTTTGCCGTTAATACTGTGCTAATACTAGCACCAGATGTGACGTCAACAACGTGACCTGCGAATATCGCGAAATACGTCGCTGCTGTACCGCTTCGGTATCCAACTTCCGGGATAGTGCCGCTAACACTGAATTAACACAGACGTGTCGTTCACTCCTCCAACAATGAACACAACCCATCTTGGTCGAAGAGGAGAGGATGCCTTCTTAGAACGACCACGGCTCCTTCAAAGCCGTACCTGAACGATGGGTAGTCAGTAGTCAGTTCATTAACACAAAATTTGCATCTCGCTTTCGAATAACAATCTGACTTATGAAGAAGGCCGAGTGACAATATCCGAGCGTTTACATATACCGATACCGACACAATACATCTCCGACCGACAGTCTTCCACATACACATATATCGTTACCAACATTATTTACATATCTGACAGGACCGTACCGTTACCGAAACCGAACCGCCTCACCGTTAACACATTCGAAATACCAACATCTTACCGTAGACTTGTTGCGTTGCAACAATTCTTTTATAAATATAACATAGCTGTCATCAAGAAAGTTTATATTACTTTATTTTTCAAAATATCGCGTTTCTTTTTTATTGTTAATTATTCTGAGGTTGGTATAAAAAGCACCCGAAGGGTCTTTCGTTGTAAAGTAATGTATTAGCGTCCTCTGTAAAATCTCCAGTTTACATTTTGTAAACTTAAAATAGTTGTCAGGTCTCTGATTGGTGCATCGAGATTGTAAGCGCGGAGGGATAGAAAAACAATCCTGAGGGTTGGTCTACCATGGAGCTTGAAATCTGCAAGCCTCCCTGTCAAACAAAAGTAACGTAAGAAGAGATTTTAGAAACCCCTCTTAGATTTATTTTCCAAATTTTAAAACCGTAACATTACAGACTTTAAGTAATCGTTCCTTCAGCACACCTTCTCCACCTCCTCCTGCCTAGATACCGCTTTGTATGGTTTTGGCTAGCTTGATGAGCGTTCCTCGTGTAATTGATACTATAGTGTACTAAATACAATCGAGTTTGGCTTCACCATGAATAAGCCCGACTCTAACCTGCACCAAGTCTTTTATTTTTGCTGTTTGCACTTTGACACTTCGAGGAAACCCCTCGACCACCGTCTTCTCCATTATACGAGGGTGGTCTGAAAAGTTTCCGATCTCAACGTGAAGATGGCAGCACTCGTAAATAAAAGCTACTGAATTTCGTTGTTCATCTGTTGACAGTTACTCGCCAAAGTTTCAGCCATTTTGGACGCGCAGTTTTTATGTAACAGTCGTTTGAGTGAGTTGATGTGAGTTTTTTTGTGAAAATGGACAAAATCGAGTATCGAGCTGTCATTAAATATTTGTTTTTGAAAGGCAATACGCCTTCGCAAATAAAAGATGAGTTGGATTCTGTGTATGGGGACTCTGCACCATCATTTACCACAGTGAAAGTTTGGGCTGCTGAATTTAAACGTGGCCGTAAGAGCTTGGGAGACGATGAACGTTCGGGACGTCCAAAAACTGCAACTACCGACGAAAACATCGCCAAAGTTCACCAAATGGTGCTAGACGACCGCCGAATTAAAGTGAGAGAGATAGCAGAGGTTATGAACATGTCAAAAGAACGTGTTTGTCACATATTAAATCAACATTTAGGCATGAGAAAGCTGTCCGCGCGTTGGGTGCCGCGTTTGCTCACGTTAGACCAAAAACGTGTTCGAATGAATATTTCCAACGCTCTTTTGGCGCAGTTTAGGCGAAATAAATCCGAGTTTTGGCGCCGATTAATTACTGTAGATGAAACTTGGATACACCATTATACGCCCGAAACAAAAATACAGTCCAAACAGTGGACTGCAAAGGGGGAACCGGCTCCAAAAAAAGCAAAAACTGTTTTTTCGGCTGGGAAAGTGATGGCGACTGTTTTTTGGGATAGTCATGGAGTTATTTTAATCGATTATCTTCAAAAAGGAAAAACCATTACAGGAGCATACTATGCATCATTACTTGACAAGCTGAAGGCAGAACTTGCGAAAAAACGGCCACATTTGCAGAAAAAGAAAATCCTGTTTCACCAAGACAACGCACCGTCTCACACCTCAGCGGTTGCCATGGCGAAAATCCACGAATTACGGTTTGAACTGCTTGACCATCCGCCTTACTCACCAGATCTAGCCCCAAGCGACTTCTTTTTGTTCCCTCATCTAAAAATTGCGCTCGGAGGACAAAGATTTTCGTCAAATGAAGAGGCAATCACCTTCGTGAACAATTATTTTGCAGAGAAAAATGCCGAGTACTATTTGGACGGGTTACAGAGATGGGAGCATTGCTGGGAGAAGTGTGTAGAGTTACAAGGAGACTATGTTGAAAAATAAAAAAAAATTTTTGAAAAAATGTCTTGTATGTTTGTTAGGTCGGAAACTTTTCAGACCACCCTCGTAATTACCTGGACCCCGCAAGCTGTGGGAGAGATCACTAGCATTGAAAGAGTAAACTCTTTAATATCTGGCGCCCAAGCACCGTCCATAAAAAACGTCTGCCACCCACAAAAAATTAAATTTTTAAAATATCCTGTTCCACAAAATGTCCTGTAAAAACATGATCTGGCATACCGACTTTCTGTGTTCTTTTTTCATTCTTTTTTTATTACAACAATACAGCATCATAAGGAACATTAGTCTTTTCATTTCTTCTATTATACACATATTTTTTTAAAATCGAGCATTTACACGAAATTTCGTGAATTTGTGCTTTAGGTAACAACGTAAAGAAACCTACAGTTTTAAAAATTAATCAAATTGAGAAAACTATCACCTATGTACTTCACCAGTATATTTTTAAAATACATCTTTCGTTACACTGTTAAAATATATTTTGAAATTCGTATTTTTATATTCATATGTTTCTTTTATAACAACCCACCAGCGTCATCCTTACGAAAGTTAAAGGACGGCACGATATGAGTGGCAGTGCGACAAAAAAAGCGTGATGCGTTTGCAATAGGCTAGTTAAATAATTCCTATTCTTTTTCTTTACATTATTATTTAATTTGTATTTTCAGTGATAATTACAGTTTTTCTTTGTATAAAAAATCACCAAACTCGGAGAGAAGTTTTAAATCAAAGCAAAAGTTCACAAGTCTTTTTAAAACTTGGCTCACCTTCTATAGTAACCTTTTGCCTCTCATTCAAACAACAAATTTACAATAACTGGTACGATATTATGTGTAACGCATATAAAACTCGATGCCAAAGAATAACTAAGAGATTATTTAAGATTTATGAAAAAAATTTAATTTAGTATAAATCGTTAGAACAAAACACGCAGCGCCATCTTCTAGTTAATAGCAAACTAGAAAAAAAAACAGAAAAATGTAACACTTCAAACAAGAATTACATAAAAATGTAAATACTAATGATATAGTTGCATGCTAGAAGTTACTTACTTAAAATTACAAGATCACTCCCATGGGACTGGCCCGCAACAAAAAGTTGTCAGTCATATGATTACGGTGAACAAAAATTAAAAATAAAGCCTTCATTCGCTATATTATTAAGCTTAACATTATTCAAAATTATAGTTGTTGTAGTAAGTACATCGTGACCACGAGATAAGTCGAGTGATGTCATCGAACTTACCTTACAATTAGTTAATGGTACTACGTAACTGTCAGGTAAGAAAGAATTTTAATCCATAAACACCCTGTATGTATTAAACATTAAACGTGATTTTGGCTAGTAACATTTCTGATTCTGCTGATGTATAATCTTTCTATCTAAAAGCATTCATTATACGTTTTTAATGTTTCAGAAAAAAGAGGGTAGGCTCTGCATCCACATAACGCACAGTCACACGTACATACTAAAAAAGAAATACTTTTTATCCCACAAACTCTTTTCAGTATATAGTCGGTTTTTTACGATATTCAAGAGTGTTTTCATGAAGGGAAAAACTTTGACAAATTCATGAATGATCCACGGTTCTGCGCTTGTCTTTTCGAATAGAGGCAACCACCAAATGAGCGATGGTCGATCTGAGTATAGAGCTTTTTACTCCTGTCTTATAAAAGTGTGCCTCTGGAGAGCAATAGAAAACGTTGCGTAGACCAGTTTTTACCCTTTAGAGAAAAGCGTACGCCTCTCTCCGACGATTTCTTACTTTCCTTTTGTGCCTTTATACCTGTATTTTTTTAAATTATTACGAGAGTTTTATTTCGAGCGAGTTCAAACGCACAGAGAAAAAAGAGTAAGTGAAATGAAAGATGTCGTTTAAACCCCAAAGAATAGAAAGTTAAGAAAGTAGTCAAAAGTTGATGGATATGCTAGGGTCAGCCTTAGCCTTATACCTTCAACAAAGTGAAAAATTGGACAATCAGCAACAAGTGTTTGCGTGATAAGCAAGAGATTTGTAGGTAACAAAACTGATAGAACCACTTTACGAAGTGACTATAAGATAAAATTTCCACCGACATCAATAATTCGATAAAAGTAATAAAAAATACTTTCGCCACAATAAATTTAATTCCTTTTTTTAATTTAATCTTCACATCTCTACAAAAGCAAAGGATAAACTTCTATATTTATCCACAACAGCCATCAACAACCCAAAAAAGAAACTTTGAAAGCAAGAAAGAAACTTAGCTGCATCGGAGACAATATAATGAGCATCACAAGCTTGTGCGGAGACGGAGACAACAGCAAAAAGCGCTTCCTCAAGTAAAATAAACTGTGTCGAGAGAAAACAAGAAGTTAACTAACTACCGACACCAAAAACAAATTATGAGATGAAACTATTCTTCAGCTTTGCTGACCCCATTAGTCTGGGCTCTTATGGTACCACTAAAAGCATAATTAAAACATGAAATGTGTGTTTAACTGCTAAAACAAAGCCATGCTTGGATGCAAGAGTCTCTATGGTTCTCTTTATTACGGTTGAAAACATCTAAAGGGTGCTAGTATTAAATCAGACTTAACATTATATTAACAATGTTGAGAAGTTTAAAAAGTTCAAATAAGCATTCACTCATTTTACTAAAATGAAAAGTGTGAAACGAAGATTACAACAAGAGGATTTTTAATTTACGAGTGTTTCATTGTTCCAAGTTAATAAGGTAAAATTAATCAGTGGAAATTGCTTTATGGACACGCAATTCATTAGACGGTCAACGGTTTTAACTGACCACACGTATAAATTAATTAAACATCAAGGGGTGCTTTGAAGCACTTGTAAGAACTTTATCACACATCAATCTCCATACTGTACTTACTGATCGAATTCACAAACAAAAATTGATTAATGTAAGACGTTTCTCTAGTTTACCATGAACATTGTTTTAAATATCCTGTACTAATTGTAAGAATTAGGAGGGCAAGTTTAGCTAGAATTCGCTTCTGTGATTTCTTGAAAAGTATTTCGACGATAATGTTCTGAGAATATTAGATTCATATTTTATGAAAGATATGTAGCATACAATCGTCATGTCAACGCAACTAGTATAATTTAGAATGCTCCTAATTAGTCAATTGGCGGCTTTAGGGTGGATCGACAATATTGTAAACATTCGAATGTTTATTTTTGACTTTTCTTAATATTCTCCTTATCTGGAACCAAAATGTTATTATTGTAGAAATAACTTAATAAGACACTGACTGTTTTTATGTTGTACTACCGTAAGTTAGCTCACAAGATTTTCTCAAATCACATATACGTATACATTGCAGCAAGAACTGGTTGAAAAACATGATTACAAATTCAGAAAAGGGCCTACAAAACTATTCTAAGAGAAAGGAACTCCACAAGGAATATCCTAAAGAAAACCATTCAGATAAAGAAGGCCCTGAAATAATAGCATCATTACCTTCCACACACTATTAATTCATCTTGAAGTCAAATCTTCATTCCGACTTTTGCCCGATTGCCGCGACGACCTGAATCGCTTTCAAATTTTAAAAGATTCCATCCTATAGACGTTCATCATCAGTAGGAAAATGGGAAATGCCCAGAATTGTCCCAAATCACTAAACCTAAGTTTTTTTCTCGGAAACAAAAAGACACAAAAGATTGAGATCTGCAGATTTGTGTAAAGAACTCAAAAACAAAGAAGGAAAAGTAATTTATCATCTTACAGTTTAATATCCCCACCATGGCAAATCAGGAAATATTTTATTTCTATTTCGTTGTTTCGAGACTAAATTTTTATGTCATGAAAAGAACTATGGTTCAAAAACTAAACTACAAATTTTGAAAAGCAAATCTTGATCAACTTTAAGTCATGGTGAGATAATCAGATTGTGATTATTTGCAAAAATTTTTTTCATCATCCTGAAAGGCCCGAACCTGATTGCCCAAAATTAAAATATCGGAAGAGCTAAATTTTGTGTCAACAAATAAAAGTAAATGAGCAAACTGGGTATGATCTCGACCTGATGAAGACAGCTAGGTAATATCAGGGAATTTATCTCGACCTAGTACTTAGATCTAAAACTAACGATGAATATTATATAAAGTGCTTCGCAAGAAATTTGCGCATTTCAAATTGGTGGGGCTGAAGACAGTACCGCATAGCTTATAAAAAGCTATCGCTTGATACTTTTCCCTTTTGAAAGTTGGATTCTTCAAGTTGAGAAAATACCATTGAAAGCGGAAAATAACAGGGACCAGAAAATGCCATGTTTGATATGCAAGAAAAAAAAAGAGGCAAATCCACTTGCAGGTGCGTTAATCAGCTCTGTTGGCATCTATTTACAATCTTGGTTCCAACCTGAGTTAGAAACACCATTGATTCCAGTGGAAGAAAGTTTAAAGAGAAAAATGATGCTCGCTTTACTTATAAACAAAATTTCTTCAGTTATGGATGGCCTTTTTCGAAAATTACAGAGGAAGATAAAGAGAAGGAAGTTTTGACCTGGGAAAAAAGAGTAGAAGTTCAAGCAAGGCAAAGTGCTGGCAACGTTTGCTGTGTAATGGTTTCTATTGTGCCTGTTCAGTCTCAATGCCACAGAGAAAAGTAAGCATGCTTCAATTGCGAGTTAAGCGAAAAGAATGACTTGGACCTTAAAACAGGTAAGTATAAATATAAGTGCACTGCATACAAGTGACAAAGTTACAACTGCAGTAGAGCATTTGCAGATGTAGTCACAGGTTACTAAAGTTATCGTAAGTTACACGTTCATCCCTCAATCAGTTATCTTAGTTCGTTTAAATCTTGCAATACCTATAACAAAAAGCTTTGATTTGCTTTAGAGCTTACATGTAAAAGTCACAGCTACTGCAAGAATCTATTGGTTGATATACCGATCTCTTCCTTACTCCAAGATGTCCATGGTATGATCTTCTAACAAGTATAGAGAAACTGATCATAAACGAAATACTTCTGGCACGAGAATTATTAGCATGAGGATAATAACTTAACATAGATTTTGGACCTTCAACGTTGCAAGAGGTACAACTGCGTGCGTTTTTCTGGAAATGTCAGTCGTTGTAAAAGAGATTGATGCTGCAACAATAACAACGTCGGAATATCGACCAGTAGTACGCTTCCTCTCAAAGTGTTTCATGTGTTGTCAGTGCAATAACGGATTCGTTTTGGTGACTGTTTTCTTATGTTAGAAATCTGATTGTAGGAGATTTGAGTTTGGCGGAGTTTTCAGATTGTAGTTGGTCTCAGAAAATAAAAATATGGATCAACAGTTTAATATCTGATGATAGTGGGTAAATTTCATGATGTCCTAGCAAAGAAGATAGAGCTCATCTTACGATACGTCTTTCAGTAATTACAGCATACGCTTCAGTTGAAGAGTTTCCTGCTGCTCGTCCAATTTATTAACTACCCTAAGTGATCAAGTTTTTGAAGATCCTTCCTTTGTGCAAAGAAGGAATATCTCCAGTAAAAAAGTGGCGTAGAATCTAGAGGAAAGTGTCACCTGACTTTGCTACTGTCACTCTTTCTGTGTAGTTCTAAAAGCCCTTAGATCAAACGCCGATGACCTGATTTTTCACGTAAAATTCCTTCAGTATGGCCAATATCGAGTAGTACTTAGAATTTGATTATCGGCAGACTTCTTTTTATGTAAGACTAGTCTATTGTCACCTCAACATCTTCATTTTACTATTATTGGCAAGATCTCCTTCTACAAAACTACTTGAATGGTTTGGTAATATTAATCAAAAACTCGGCGGCATCCGTCATGCCATTTTTTGATTTTCTTCAAAATAACATTTTTATTATTTTCCGGGGTTTCTATCTCTTCCTTTTCTTTTATCTCTCCTTTTTGGCTAACCCTAATCAATCAGGGTTATTCAACGCCGTTATAGGCTATAAGTCTTTTTCAGCCATAGAGAGAAGAATTTTGACTTGAGTTAAAAAACGACGAATTTAATATAACGTGAGGGAAAAAAAGGTACGCGATGTATAGCCTGATTGGTTTGAGAAAATGCAATGACAATCACGATAAACCAGCCACTTTTACTATGAGTGCCTTTATGTTGATCTGATTATATCAATCATAAAAATCAATCTAAACCGTTTATTTTACCTCAAAAACAGAATGTTTAAATTCATCCGATAGATCCATTCAAGTAAACAAAAGTAATGAAATAGTACCTTTTTAATTTCTTTGAGCAAGCTATATTAGAAACAAAAATTTAAAAACATCTTTCAATTATTAGAAAACAGAAATTAGAAAAATAAACTTCTTATTTTTTATTTCCTTTGTAAAGGTGAGGGCACAGCCTCGCAATACTACTTCTAGCAGCCGCCACTGTATCACTATATAATTGTGTTTGTGTTATATTCTCGAAGTAAACAAAAAATTAAAATTACAGCAAGACAAGCCATTTAAAGAGATAAGTAGAGATTTTAAGGTTTATTCGTAAAAATAATTTGCTAAGAGACCATTATTTCCAATAATCCTTGAAATTACAGAAGGAAAAACTAAAATAACCATTTCATGTGTATTCGGCAGCCTTGCTATAAAAATAATAAAAACAGGTATATAAGAGACCTAAACAGAAACCAGATATTCCACGCCAAGGAAGAAAACCACGAGAATTTATATTAGGAAAAAGTATAATATGCAGAACAGGCTAATTCCTGCCATCATCCCTTAAATCACCTTGAAAAAGAAATTTCCAATAAAGAAGACGAGATCTGATTTCCAATCCGGGTGCGACCTTGATTTAAATATTTCTCTCCGTTATGGGCCATGTGCTTGTGACGTCAGGACATTGATAGACGCTGACGGGTGTAGCGTGACTATGGCGTCGGTCACGATTGATAATGCTATTAGAATAAAGAAATTATTGATACTCAGATTCACGAACAAATTTCCAACTTGTGCGCAATACATCTTTTGTCGGAATTTAATTGTTAGGGGGAAAATGAGTTTTATGTTGATTACAACTGGATGGTGAAATGACATTACATGGTTGTTTTTTCGAAATCACCACTAACTCTATAACCACGGTTTCCTCAGTTATTAGCATATAAATGAGTAATAACACACGCCATAATTACATCAAAGTAATGAGTGTATGCATATCGTTAGCGAAGGGTTGGTATTTGAAGACATTATACAACTGAGACTCGAAGAAATTCTTATTTTGAGTAGTATGACGCACGCGACCACACACTAATGACCCTTAAATTGTTACATCTTGACATCAACTACCTAGTAATTTACAGTAAGTGGAAAAACGAGGTAAAGATAAACAAATGTTACTGTTTGGACATGCAGAAATAGAATCAGTTTAAATTTACTTATTTCAGATACGTTTGATTTTCACTTGAAGCTTCTTTACAAAATACGTTATATTTGCAGTTGTCGACTGTTCTAGTTTAGAATTCACAGTAACATCACATCGAATAAACGAGTAGGTAGCAACCAGAGTTACACATTCAAGGGGAATGTATAAATCCACAGACTTTGTGGGAAAGCTGAGTGTTTGCGGTTGCAAGACTATTTGTAGCCTTTTACCCTGCTAAGTTAGTTTTTGTTTGTTTTCATAATTACATTAAGGGAAAACAGCGATTTTACTGTTTGTCGTTTACTTTTCAAAATAATTTTAAAAAGCTTGTTTGACATACTGTTTACGATCATTTTTATTATCGTACCTGCAGAACTATAACGTGTAATGTTCCACGAAACTGTCTTGAAAACTAAATTTTTCTTCATCGCAGTGCATTTGGACATTAACTGTTCTACGCTATTTGAGCTTTCTCCACGAATGCTTGAATTTAATCTTGGTAATTTTAATTTTCTTTTATTCTGCAAAAAAAATGCTAATATGCGACAAATTCTTTGACTTACTAGCGATGCTAAAACTTACTGTCGTACAATTTAGTGATTATGGAATGGACTTGATTACAAAACCCAAAGACAAATTAGTGCGACCTCTATACAAACTTACAATGAAACTCTTGGATAAAGATGAACATACAAATATCCAAACACATTTTGCCCTAAGGCACTTACATTAAAAACAAGAATTTAGAAATCTTGAATTTTTTGTGACTGCGATCAATCCACTGCTTTTTACATGATTTTATCTGTACTCAGTATAAATTGCAAGGGATGTCATAATTAGGTACGTCCACCAAAATGTCACGAATCGCAAACTGTGGTAGTTAAATAAATGGCATCACCTGATACAAACTACAAAAAAGAATTTTTACATCATAACTGCTCCACAAGTATTTTGGTATGTATTTCAAACAGCACTTTAGGGATTTTTCACTTCAAAGAGCATCGCCTAACTGTCCTATGTGATCCAAGTAAAATAAGCTTAAAATAGTTCACAGTAGCTCAGTTCCAGTTTTTGAACGATTGATTTTCCAAGCATCTCAAGTGGCAAAGACGGATCAAAAATGCCCAAGTTTAATAAGGTAGAGCACAAAACATAATTTAGAAATCAGTTCTAACTCCCTATACCTCAAAAATTTGTTGCCATACCAAGATGAGTCCTTGGTTGTTGGTAGTAGCTTTCAAGTCATTCAGGCACCACCGATTATCTTTACTCTTTATTTATATTTCGGAAACGGATACAAATGGAACTTGGTGTGCTGGTAGTAGTAGCGTTCACGTGATTTCGACTACTACTATTTTCTATTATTCTACTTTTGTCGATGGAAGCAAAGAAAAGCTCAACCCGTGTTTGAATATAGCTAATTTAAAAAAGGAGGGCAAAGAGCATTCGATGGAGAACAAAGTCTCACTGTTGATCATTGAAGACAGCCTATTGGAGGATGAAATCCAACCCGTGTTAAGGTATAGCTGATCTAAAAAGGTTAATAGAGGGTAAAAAGCAAACACTTCCGAAACTATGGGATGGTTCATCCGCGAGTGCCTAAAACGGCTTCACTAATACTGCTTCTATAAGAGAATTAAAGAAGAAGGACGCTTTAGCTCGATGAAGTCAGGACGCAATCAAAATATTCCATCCACTGTAACCACTGCACTTACAGACAAAATCGGCTAATCTATTGCTGCAAAAACCATTTCTACAGTTTCCTATTTGGCAACCCACATTTTGTCTTTATGCAGATCCGTCTCCTGTATAGAAGAACTCACACATTTCTCTACTCGTATTCACTAATTTGTTCAACTTTATCTTTCTAGCTTTGTCGTCTTAAACAACTCCTCTTTTTTTTTAATTTTCTTTGGAAGCGTGGCCATTCGTTAACCATTTTATACTTTCGAATATGATTTGGCTTTGCCCTCCATTAACCTTTTTATGTCAGTTATACTCTAACACAGGTTTGGTTTCATCCTCTAACGATCCCCCTTGGATGGTCTACATTGGGGTTTCGCTCTTTATCGAACCACAGTTGAGCTTCACCTTCCCTTCTTAAACGAACCGTAGTCAAACGCAGATCAGTCTTTGCTTTGTTTACATCCAAGAGTAGACCATCGGTAATGCCAGAATCACCTGAACGCCACTCCTCTACCGTTAGCAACAATCAAAGTCCCATTTCATTACGATAACTCCTTCCAGAAATGTAAATATCTGTCAATAAATAAAAAGACGAACGGTGGTGCCTGGATAGCTTGAAAGCCACACCAGTAAGCAAAGTCTCAATTTCATCCGACATAGAATATCTGGCAGAAATACATTTCAAGACTAACCCTTTTCAAGCTTCATGTCCATATAGACTTTTGCCATTGAGTCGAGAACTACAGTTTCAGCCAATTTCACCGAAGGTCATGACCCATAAGGATTCGGCTATGTCTAGAATAGCAAAGCTTAAAAAGGTCTAGACGTATCAAAAATAATACCGAGTTGAAGTTGTTAGGCACCAAAAATCCTTTCTAGTTTACAAGATAAAATAATCCAAAATTTAGTTAAGTAGCGTGATAGAGTTATCCAGAGTTGAGATTACTGAAAGGAATAAGTCTCTATACGGCAATGGTATAAAAGTCAAAGTTACTATGTTCAGTAAAACAAGACTTTAGTAATGAATTCAATGAGAATGGTGAGACTATAAATATACCGAAAGTGGTTCTACTTACACAGTTTAATTTAAATTCATGAGACTTAATTAGCCATAGCCTGGTGTAAACTGTTCTTTGATAAAATTGCCATAGTTAAGCTGTGGAACTTTTAAAATCTTTTGCAATGCCATGTACTGTATAAACCAGAGATGGGCAATCAATGCACCCGGGGTCTACTGGGCCACATAAGCTTTCAACCGGAGCTACCTTGAAAATTATGCCTACTACGAAATACAGTGGTCAACTTAAGATCCAGCCACCTACGCGATGTAGAGGTAGTCACCCTGCTATTAAATGTTTTAATTAATAAATATCCAGTAGCATTGAGTAGGGATCGAATTTCACAAGCTACGTTACGTCCGTGGTTAAAAGAAAACATCTCTTTCATTATATTAATGAAGTAATTAGAATAGTACTAGTAGTTACTTCGGCACTTATGTCCGGAAAACAAATTGAGTTGAAAAGCCCCTTTACAACTGCATATTGTAATCAGCACCTTTCAACCTTAAGGTAAGTCAAGTACGTGTGGAACTAATACCATTATTTAATGGTGAAGTTATATTGGGGCAACTCAGAAGATATGAGTGTTCAGTCATTCCTGTGTTGTTTTAGGTATGTCGAATATTATATAATTCTCCATATTTAAGAGTTTGTTATGGCGAAAGAAAAATTTATTGAATCATGACAGAACTTAAGATGTACCACTTGTAAAACTAATCGTGGTCTTGCATCTAACCAATTACAAACTAAATTTGCGCTTAAGCCTGTGACATACGAGATCTGTTCAAAAAGTATCGCGAATTCTGTGTTTTCTCAAAAATTATTTATTTATTCATGAATATCTATTTTGTCCCCTTCAAAGTAATCCCCATCAGATATTATACACTTGTGCTAACGTTTTTTCCAATCCTCGAAGCACTTCAAAAAATGCAATCGAAGAAGACTGTAAGCAAAACCTTCACATTAGACCGAACTTGGCGCGCTTTCTTCGGTCTTGGTTCGTGCGGCAGCTTCCATTGGGATGATTGAGCTTTGGTTTCCACGTCATAACCATAAACCCATGATTCGTCACCAGTTATGACCCTCTGGAGCAAATTTGGGTCGTCGCGCACAGAGTCCAACAGCTCCTTAGCAATGTTAATGCCATGCTGTTTTTGGTCAAAATTGAGCAATTTTGGTACGAATTTCGCGGCGACCCATCTCATGCCCAAATCATTGGTAAAAATCGAATGGCACGAGCCAATCGATATGTTTAGGTCCTCAGCAACTTCTCTAACGGTGATTCGACGATTGGCCAATACTATTTTCTTCGCTTCATCAATGTTTTCGTCTGTTGTTGACGTGCTCGGGCGTCCGGCACGCTCTTCGTCGTTCACATCTCCTCGGCCCTCTGAAAACATTTTGTACCACCGATAAACGTTTCTTCGGTCCAAGGTAGCTTCACCATATGCCACAGTCAACATTCGGAATGCGTCCGCGCACTTAATTTTGTTTTTCACACAAAACTTTGATCCATTTTTTAGAATAGGCAAAAATCGAAGACGAGCCAAAACACGTCCAAGCAAAACAGCTGTCAAAAATTAACTGAACATTCAAAATGGCCGAACTTGTCGGCATAAGTGAGGGACATGGGTACCAACATAACGCCACAGAAAAATCGAAAACCGAATATACGTAACCCGCGGAAATTCAAAATTCGCGATACTTTTTGAACAGACCTCGTATCTGGAGGATATCATACATACTTTCTTATATTCAGAATTGTTATAGCTCCATCGCTACATTCAGATACGTACCATGACAATATCATGTGACCATGCATTAATGTAATAAACTCTTGAAACTCGGTACATAAAACACACGCCAAAGGCACTACAGTATTAAGCTTGAAATACGAAATCCTTTACAACATGCTCTATAAAAGATATTATGCTTAGAAGAAAAATCAGAAAAACAAAAAAAACCACTAAAGAAAAACATCTTTATTAGATCTAGGGTAAACAACAATAAACAAAAATTTAAAATTTATAAATACTTATAAATTCTAAAAGTAACTGAAAGTTTTGTTTTGTGCATTTTTTCAGACTAGGAATATCTACTGATATCGCATCACCATCTACTGAATACTAATTCAGTGCATAAATTATAAATACAGAATTTTCCCAAGCACGGCAACGCAACATCGAGCGCTCGCTTTATAGTAGTTATATTCACTAAAGATAACATATCCAGTTTCAGTTTAGTCCTAAATCTAAACAAAACAACACAAAGCCTTCTCATTTGCTACTGTAACAAAGGAAAAGCGAAATTTCACGTCTCGTTCTCTTTACAGCCCATTCTATTCGTTGCATTATCATAATTTTTGATCCATTGCATCATACTAATAATATTATTGCGTAGTTCAGCTTTAACTTTGGATGTGTCTGCAAAACGGAAGATTTAAATTTTGTCATATAAAGGTCCAGGGGTTTCATGGACGAGCTGGTCGAACGCCAATCGGTAGTTGATGTGATATGCTAACCAAGGCGGCTGTGACTAATAGCTTCAGGGATCCACCCTTCACCAGTCACCGACAATTCTGAGGTGAACTGTCACTAGTATTTAACCCCCACATTTCCATTGAAAATGGGTGCATTAAAATAGAACGTTTTCGCTATATTAAAATCAGGGTTAATGTTGTGACCTCAATTTTCTTCTTTAATCGATCGTGTGTTAGCTTTTACCCGACGGTGATGTTCCCTTTTTTATGTTACGAAAAATATCTAGTAATCATTGTGGTTCCAGAAGTTTCAGTAACATTAAAGTTTTAGAAACTTTGTAACGTCATTTATATTAAAGTGATCACCGATCAGATAAGTCGCGTCAAGACGGAGGAGTAACTTTAAAGCCGAGCTATGATGCGTACAATATTAGGTACAGTTGTGTTTGAAGGTATCTGATAGACAGCTTAGATTAACATTACGTCGCTCATTTGAACGTTTAACGCTTTATCTTGTTTTGTCAGTTAATGGATAAACATGCTTGTCGGTATTAAGCTGTTCAAATACTCAAGAAATTAAGGATTTGGTCAGAGTAAAGACGAGATTAAAAATTCAAAATCAGAAAGAAAATGAAACTTGCAATTTCTTCTTCCTTTTAATATTTTATGACAAAGATTCTGGCTCTAAAAGAAGCTTCATTGAAATATTAGTCATTTATCAAACGTTCTTTTTAGGGTGCTTAACGGTTTAAAAAGAACTGTAAGAAAAAATAGATGTTTGATTCGGAATGAATCTCATCAAATGAGAATCACTACCATCTCACCCAATCTCAATTAAAAATTATCGAGTAAGGCTGCTCAGTCGGATGGTAATGCATGAACTAATTAATTTGTAAGACTGTCTGGTTAAAAGTAAGGATTTACGTCTTTCTGCGTTTCCGTAAGAGGCCGACATCAAGCCGACCATTTTCAAATTAATTCTTCTATTTATTAACTTTAGAGTAAAGTCAGTCATTAACGCATAACAATGTGTTTTGACTTACTACTATCTTAACAGACTTTAAATAAAGTTGATTGAATGAAGGTGATCAGTACGTGATAATTTATGAAATAGTCAATTTATGCACACCTGGAACCTCCCGGTTGAAATCGACGATTTACACCCCTTTTTTTTGCCATTAAACATCGACATCAACATAGAAATGGTAATGATGAGACTCTAATTACTCCTAGGTGGCCTTGCTCATTCCTATATGTTAACAAAAGCACGAAATAGCTGTCCTTGCCCACGCCCATATACATACTTTATTTGCAAAGTGTCTTTTAATAATCAAATGAAAAGCCATTAAAAGGAGAATTTTGATTTGGGTCGGAGAATGCAGCTCGGCAGGTGGTAGACGTATCATAATGGCGGGGGAAAGTTATGAGATGCTTAGCCTGGTTGGTTCAAAAGAAAACACCAAGAGAGAGAAAAACCTGTCTCATCGCCAAATCGTTCTCTAGTCGCCGACCAGTTTCACCGCTGCCGTGAGGCGCAAAGACAACCAAGCTGAACCAGTTGCTCCTACTACAAGTGTACCCACAATGCAACTTACATCACTAGTCACAATTCTGGAGTTTGACTTACAAAGCCTTTTTGTGGATTTGGTTAAAGCAATCGTACCAGGCAGCATTGTTTCATACTTAAAGTTTGTTCGTTTTTAGCACTATTGCTCTCTACTCAAACCGTACGTAAACTCCTTGCACACGGGCAGTTGACGTTGCAAACAATGCAAATACGTACAGTGTCAGTTTAGGGGTGTTACATAATGTTTTGGATGATTTTTGCGTGACACGCAGATTAGTCCAGTGAATGCCCAAAAGCGATTGTAGAGGACATGGAAAGAGGGAGAAATTTTCTCTTGAGGTATGTGTTGGGGGTAGTTAGGAGACAAAGATACTAAAAGTCCCCGCCCCTAGCCCTGCCGTTTCAGGGGGGTGGGGGTGGTAAAGTCCCTCTTTTCGATTTCTTGCTTATAACTCGGAAACGGTGCGTCGTACGGCAAGCAGTACTCCATACAAAATAAAAGGTACTTAAATTTCCTACAAGACTGTCTATACTCATTTTCTTTTTATGTGTTATAGTTTCCGAGATATTCGCCGGCGAAGATCGATAATTTTCGAAAAACTTTTTTTGCCCCACATTTTTCGTCAAACTTGTCTTTCTAACTCCTCAGCCTAATATCTTGAAGAGAAGTTGTCAGACAGAAAGTTGTAGAGCATTCAGCCCCCTTTAGAAGTATGTAACAGTTACTAATTTATCTTCTACAGGTCAGAGGTTACGGCAATTTGACTTTTTGGATACATTTCGTGATTTCTCAAGAAAAGTCAATAAATGCCCAAAAGCGAGTTGTAGAGGAATTCTTCTCTTGAGGAACATGTTGTGGGTAGTAAGGAGGCAAAGATACTAAAAGTCCCCGCCCCAAGCCCTGCCTCAATAGGGGGCAGTCGGTTTTTCGCTTATAACTCGGAAATGGTGCGTCGTAGAGTAAAAAGTATTCTTTACGAGATACAAGATAATTAAATTTCCTACAAGAATGTTTACATTCATTTTCTTCCTATGTATTATAGTTCCAGAGATATTCGCCAGCGTAAATCGATAATATTTGAAAAACTTTTCTTGCCTCGCATCTTTTGTCGAAGTTGTAGAGCATTACATTTCCTTTAGAAATATGTATATTTACTAATTTATTTTGGACAGGTCAGAAGTTACAGCAATTTGAAGTTTTCGGATAAATTTCGTGATTTTTCAAGAAAACTATACTTTCGTCATTATCGTTATTTATGTATTAAGAAGCTGGAATTTGCCAAGGATAGGTAAGATTTTTTTTTAAATTCCAGTTTCTTAATACATAAATAACGATAATAACGAAAGTATAGCTTTCTTGAGAAATCACGAAATTTATCCGAAAATTTCAAATTGCTGTAACTTCCTACCTGTAAAAGATAAATTAGTAAATATACATATTTCTGAAGGAAATGTAATGCTCTACAACTCCCTGTCTGACGACTTTTCCGAAAACATAAGGCTGAGGAGCTGGAAGGACAACTTCGACAAAACATGCAAGGCAAAAAAAGTTTCACAAAAATTACAGATTTGCACTGCCGAATATCTCGGAAACTATAAACATAGAAAGAAAATGAACATAAACATTCTTGTAGGAAATTTAATTATCTTATATTTAGTGAGGAATACTCTTCACCGCACGACGCACTATTTCCGAGTTACAAGCGAAAAACCGACAAAAGGAACCTTTCCACCGCCACCCCCCCCCCTTAAAGCGGCAGGGCTAGGGGCAGGTAGTTTTAGTATCTTTGCCTCCTTATTACCCACAACATATTCCTCAAGAGAAGAATTCCTTTACAACCCCCTTTTGGGAATTCACTGACTTTTCTTGAGAAATCACGAAATGTATCCAAAAGCTTCAAACTGCCGTAACCTCTGACCTGTAGAAGATAAATTAGTAACTATTACATATTTCTAAATGGGACTAAATGCTCTACAACTTTCTGTCTAACAACTTTTCTGCAAAACATAAGGCTGAGGGGTTAGAAGGACAAGTTTGACGAAAAATGTGAGGCAAAAAAAGTTTTTCGAAAAATATCGATCTTCGCTGGCGAATATCTCGGAAATTATAACACATAGAAAGAAAATAAATATACGTAGCTAGTTTTGTAGGAAATGTAATTATCTTTTAGTTTGTAGGGAATACTTCTTACCGTACGACGCGACGCACCGTTTCCGAGTTATAAGCAAGAAACCGAAAAGAGAGACTTTTCCACCCCCACCTCCTAACTACCCCCAACACTTTCCTCAAGAGAAAAATTCTCCCTCTTTCCATGTCCTCTATAACCCCTTCGTTGACTGGACTAGATGTCAGAAACAGGCGGCACAAATTTCTGACATTCGACTTTTCATTCACTGCATTGAAAATGTTCGTAAGCTACCGAAATTCTTTCATTTACTAAGTGAACTTGTCTGAAGAAGACTTTTTATGCACACTAAGAACTCTTCGGCCAAAATTGAAGATTTACGCATATCTGCCTTGCCGTTGGAATTCGACACCAAGGTGGAAATTATTTCTTGTGTGATTTCTCTTAATGATTATAGACTATACGTCTCTTTAGTCATAGAAAGGAAAATTCCAATCTGGATTGGAAAACACAGCTTGGTAGTCGCAGAAGGTTACCTAATGATAGAGATAAGATATGAGATATCTGGCCTGGTCGTTTTGAGAGGAAACAAGGAAGCGGCAAACCCGTCACGTCGTCAAACCGTTTTCCAGTTATTCACTGCGCTAGTCTACTACGAGTATCTCTACGATGCAACTTCATATCACTATGGTCAATCTTGGAGTTTGGCCTTTTTTGTGGATCTGATTACAGCAATTGAATCAGACAGATTTGTACGTACTGCACGTTTAAAATTAGTTTATCAATTAGATTACTAATAATGCAAATAACATCGACTGTTAGCTACGGATGGTAGTTTAGCCTCCTCGGTTGAGATTTATCAATTTTGTATATGGAAGGTGAAGGAACCAAAGAGTGCATCAGACATATAGTCCAATATGTGAAATTTTTCTTTCTACAAAGAAAGGAGTGCCACTGCCACTGCCATTTCTGCATTGGGAAAAATGGTTATTAATTTGTTATTTGTCAAAATAATGTAATGCAAAAAAACTACCAAGCATAGAATTCGTAGTTTAAAACGCAAAGATTGAAAAGTAAATTCAGATCAACATAAAACTAAGGCTAACTTAATTAGTTTAACTGTGTATTACTTACAGTTTTCATCACTTACAAAAGGTAAGTTGGGGTAACACAAATCAATAAAATAGAGAATTTTCGGCAATTTTCTTTTCAGTTGATTACAATAAACAAGTTGAAAATTTAAATTTCTTAAGAGATTCTTAGATGATATCCGGTAGAGACCTCGCTGTCTTTTAAAGAAACTATAATACTAATTGTAAGATGCAGTTCTATTCCAGATTATTGGTATTTTTTCAGAAGCTTATGGGACTGTACTCTGTGATAATGATTGACTTCAAGACATGTCAAAATCTTAAACCAAGAAGAATCGAATATGAAATTTGGGAAATAGTTTCAGAGCTTATTGAACAAACCTCGTGATTGTTGTAGATCCTAAATTAGATTTATAAGGAGAGATTCTAATCGAAAGTAATACATTAACAGTTTAAAATGGCTTTGTCAACTGATCCTCCTCGAAGGTCGTTCTATTGCTAATATTAACAAATTGACAGTCCGGGGGCTGCGTACAGATTAAGGGTAACTATGAATAACGCAGGATTCAGGGTACATGACTGGCTAATCTGAGGTCATGTATACTAATTATCCCTGCCTTCTGATCATGAATTCCGCTATTAGGACACTACTAAATCATTTAATGTTAATGTTAGTCTACGCTTAGGAGAACGGGGTTTAAAGCTTACACAACACAATATTAAGTACTAAGTTGTAAACAGATTTGCTCTATCTTCCTCCACATCCCGTATTATATATCAACGAAATTATTATTAAAATGTTTATGAAGCGTTGCCGCTGTATAAAAGGGAACAAGAGAAGAAAAATTGGAAGGTAAGAATTACACTCATAAATGTGTTGTAATATTATGTCGGCAATGAATCAGGCTTACGTTTTAGGGGTTTGCTGCTGCTACGTGTTTATCGTCATGCTAGTAACAATACAAATTTTGCATATAATAAATTATGAACCAGCATAGATAACACAAATAATGGTCCTGTCAATAGCTATTGTTACGCACCGTAGTTTACTCAGACATGGTGGCATCAATATATCAATACTGTAAATGTTTTTGTTTTATATAGTGTGAATTTAACAGCCAGGCAGCATTGCACTTTTCAAACAAAATATTCATTTAAATTTAGTTATTTGCAGAAATTAGAAAATCGATTTCCCGTTTCTGAGTTAGTATAAAATACGACCCTCGTAAACTTTACATCATACATTCATTTATAACCGGATAATGCACATATTTAAGATTAATTTTGTGTGCAAAACAATTTCGTAGAATGTTTGTGTAGAGCATGACCTATTAGGGAAACTACATAATCCTACATCACACTAAACCCTCGCTTATTGTGACAACAAGACAAGTAATCAGCGCAACTCTGATTAATAATCGTGTATTATACGGAGACGTCTGCAAGGGAAACCTGGAAGTTGCTCTTTGACGAATGATTAATTTGGACCAGGGCATATTCAGTCACGTTACAACGGTAATAGCTAAAATGGGAAGCAGGTCTTTAAAATTTTTGACAGGCAAAAAACGCGATGTTCCCTGATACTATTCGTGACTGTCGGGTGTTTCTCTCGGTTTATGAAAATTAAAGAACGGGAAAAAATGAAATTAAAGTTATGACAGTTTCACCTAGTAATTGTAACAAATGGATTGGATTTCAAAATTAAACTTGGAAGTAAAGCTGAAATGGCAGTGTGACGTTTCCGCCAAGACGTAGAATTAATGTTAACTCATCATTACAGTAATGTTTTCACGTAGTCATTATCAAGGTTGATTGTGTAGAAATTTGCATTGTCTGTGTGGCGCAAGTTACGGCTAAAAAACATTTAAAAATACTAAACCTACCTGAAAAGTCAGATGGAATCAGAGATTGAACTAACAGTACCAGGCGGTGTCCGAGAGATGGCCATATATTTCGTCTCATAAATAATCTACTGCTGTATGAACTTAAATAATAAACTGAAAAATTATTTTCTCCACTTTATTGAGACCGTTAATAATTCTCAAACTGAATTTGGAATGTTTGACTACATAATAGATCAGATTTAAATCCACGAGATTATTTCAGAAGAGTATTACGCAAATTTATTTTTTACGAGTTCATGAACTTGAATAATAAGCTGAAAGATTATTTTTAGACTTTATTTAGTGAATAATCTTAAATAAAAGCAAATTTAATGTAAGATATAAAAATAATGTAACAAATAATTATAAAATGTTGCGTCGTTTTCGAGCAAAATAAAAATTATCAGAATTTAATGCAACAATTGGTACCGGTACGGAAACGATTCATTTTTAAAATAAAATTCCAAGTTTCGATACAATATGCTAACTACGTAGGAACGCGTAAAACTACCCTTTGAACATAAGAAGCTCTCACTGTAATTGATGTACTATCTTATTACGTTACAGCATCGCCGTTCCTACTTCCACTTGATAATGATAAGATTACAGTTGGGATGGACTTTAAGTGTCTTTAGTTTATCTGTGTAACTAGAAATAAAGAGAAACTCCTGTAACGTGGATTTTAAATTATACAAGGTGCTTACAGCTAGAAAATTGTTTTCACCTAGAAGTAATTACAACAATTACGCGTTCACACAAAGAGAAACGGCTATTAGAAAATTGATCTAAAACAGTAGTTCGTCGTTAGAAGTAACGACGCTAACGGCTATAAAACTCGAGTTTCAATTAGTAAAAGCACGGAGCAGATTCCCGAAAGTATTATTCTGTTAAAGGGTTACACCCTCTCTTTAACAGCAAAATCGTCTCTAACATTCATTACATGTAACAAAGGGGATAGCGCGACCTTCAGCTTCAAATACAAACACATAAATTAGAGCCCGATTTTAATTCATACGTAAAGTGAACGGGACTGCTGCCTCTGTGTAAGGTATGTCTGCCTAAAGCGTTTTCAAAGCTAATCCGTTTACACTTTGCATGCGCTACTTCACAAATTAATGAACTTTAGATACCGCCTCTATTGGATGCATCTTTTACGTCATTCCAAAGTTTTATGAAATCAATACCTAACCTTCACCCAAAACCTCTTTTATCTTTATTAAAATATTTAGGTTATCGTATAAAATGCGGAGATGGAAATGGAGTAGAAAAATCTAAGGTTTACGCTTGTTTAAGTACGGTCCTGGAATAATACGCTTTTTTATAACACTCATAAAATTATTTAAACCGTTAAAGTGTAATTGTAAAAGAATTAATAGTCATAAAAACGTGCATGCATATAAATCCCAAATAGCTTTACTGATGTGTTAATTCCAACTATAAATGATTCGAGTAATGCTAAAACAAAAAAGTATTTAATTTGTTTTCAAATTGGACAAATTTACAATCGCAAAAAAGGATCCAAAATGTGTTGCATTAGGCATTTACAGCTGCTTAATTGCTATACATTTTTTATTGTTGAACGACATGAATGGAACGAAACAATAGCCGCCTCTACAATTAACTCGTTTTGGTGTTACGTTTTATGGAATTATTTTGTTTCAGGTTATAAAAACAAATTACAATTAAAATGAACTTTCAACAATTAACGTCTTAAAATATTAGGATTTATTAGGAAGACTCCGTATTTACAGTTTTTCATTTTTCAGGTTCAAAGTTTCCATTAACAAGCCAACACAAACTAAATCATTTCCGTACTTTTCTAAATATATAGGAAAATTTTATGAATGACACACCAGGGGAATTTGCATGGAAAGCTTTTATTATCCAATTATTTGCTTACCTAGTAGTCCATACAAAAGTAGAAATATGTTTTTAAAGTTGAAAAATACTGTAGGTATACCGGGTGTCCTACTAAAGTCAAATGATTATATTTTTTGTATTCAAATTAATGAATATTCTAAGTTTTTCCAGTAAAACACTAAGGTGTGTAATTCCTACATTTTGATATTTCTGTACAAAATCCTTGGTTTTTGTGTTCGACGTTGCACAAAAATTTGGTTAAAGTTGAAAAGTTTCAAGATATTGTGCAATCCAAATTACATAAGTGCAGATAAAACTAAGAAACAAATGGATTCTTAAGGCACAAATCCTTGTGAAAATTGTAAATCGATCAGCAATCAGTTTTGGTTGGTAATCAAAATACATTGCTATGGTTATTGCCTCATTAGTAAAATATAAAGTCAATTTTGAAATTTCTAAAAAGAAAACTAATCTGAATGATTTACTGATTCCAATTTAAAACTTTTTGTAAACTTAGATTTAAGACACTTTATTTTAATTAATCTTAGATTAGCATAAGTCTTGTCCTAAAGTTGTTATACAGAATCAAATTTGTTGATTATTAGCAAGCCTGTATGAGATAATTTAATATTATGCAATAAAAAATTTAGGTTTAAAACAAATCTTTATATTAAAAAAAATAAAATTTAAGATATAAGAAATCAATGGCAATATAAATAAAAAATTATTTTACAAATTATAAAAAATTAAAATGCTTATCACTGTAAAGAAACGAATATTATTAAAAGAAAGAGGAAACAAAATATCATAATTTTGCTGAATTGCATGCTATTTCAAATGCGTGCAATAAAGTCAAGGCTATCACACAGATATAATTACAAAAATTAATTAAAAACTGTAACAGTACCATTATAATTATTTTAGAGTACAGGGGGTGTTTCTAAACAAATAAAAAAATGTTTATGTTAAATATGTAAAAAGAAAGACATGTTAAATAATTTTACTGGGCATTTAAACAGATTTATAACTGTAGAAACTAACACTTTTTATTAAATAATAAAATATTTTTAGAAACAGAGAAAATGAAATGATGACACACTTGTTATTCTCCATAAAAATATTCTGCAGGTACGTCAAATTATTGTTATTATAGAAAATTGCTGAGTATTGAGGTGTTAAGGTATTGTAGGACGCAAAAAGGAAATTATATTGTATAAAACTCCAATGTGTCAATATATAGTCATGCCAGTTTTTCTGAATTTTGTCTTTGATTGAAGGTCAAGTTTCCATGTGTCTTTTCAATTGAGCAAACGTCATAAAAGTTTTCTATTTAAATAAAAAGCAGACCACATTAAAGTCAGTTTTCTTTAATTAGTCTCAGTCTTAGTAAGTCTAAGTTAGAGGTCAGTAGAGATTCAAGTTCATAATATTTATTATCTGTGGTTGTGCAATAATAATAAAAATTTTTGGTTTAAAGGATAGTAACTATTTTTTTTAAATAGAAGAATACAAAAAAAATAAAACTAATTTAAAAAGCAACTGAACCTGAGATTTCTAGCAGTGCCTAAGACAAAAATAGGGTAAATTCTTAAGTGCGTTCGCTACCCTCCCGTTACAGAGCTTTCTATGTGCACGCATAAATCGGTTATTAATGAAGATATGCAAGAGATTTTTTGCATCAGCATAGTAAAGGGACTAAACTTGTTTTGTACTCAATAAATTTTTCCGTACTCTTATACATTCGGAGAAAAAGATTGTGAAAGTTTGACGACTTTCATCATTTATTTACACACTCCTGTGATTCCAATTAAAATATTATCCGGTACGAAGACATATTGGACCTTTATCTATAAAATCTGAAAATCTGAAATAATTTATAATTCTGATTACTGAATTATGAAAGCACAACAAACACACAAATTAGACTATTTTATTCTTGTATTGTGGTGAATGTACCACTGTTAAGAATCGCTAATAGGCGGAGTTTACCCTAAATGTGTTACACATGTTACGTCTTCGAGCGCAATATGTCAATCAACGCTTGGAGTCGGTGCTATTTTATCCTACAAGTGGTGTATCTGTTACAGACAAAACACGAAGTACAGACAAGTTGCAAATTGACCAGACAATACCAAAAATGTCTGAGATGTCTAGACAATATGCGAATTTCATTAATATTTATCTTATTTCGGGTTTAGTCTGGACTAAGCGCATTTTGTCTACAGTACATTAGACAAAAGACATTTTTGACTCACAGAAACGTTTAGTATCTTATTAATTTACTATTAAAATATACAGTCATATAGGTACCTACATAAATATTTTATGACTAACTACAACAAACGGAAATCTCATTCTTCTAAAAAGTAAACAACTTTAACTCTACATCGCATGTTCAGTGCAAAAACTAGACATTTCATTGGTTTAAAAATTCATGTTCAAACTTTAAACCAATAAGGACGCTTAGCTCTTGCACTGATTTTTTTTTATTATTTATTACTACGCCGTAATGAAGCATGGCATTTTGAATTACAGAGTACATTATTGTTTTTGCATTTACATTTCTTTGAAACACATTTTCATTTACAGAAGCACTTAAAAAACTCTTGGCCACCATTTAAGGACATGTTGGAACTTGCTTTTCTTAAACTCACTGGAATATTGAACGTCTCTTGAGACACAAAATTCTCTTTACACATACTCATTTGATTTCTTGAATATAAGCTATCAGTAATGCCGCTTTCACACCCAACTTTATAATATTC
The DNA here is from genome assembly GCA_011009095.1 of Ignelater luminosus. Classification (NCBI taxonomy): domain Eukaryota; kingdom Metazoa; phylum Arthropoda; class Insecta; order Coleoptera; family Elateridae; genus Ignelater; species Ignelater luminosus. Next base: position 2,254 of record VTPC01008752.1, on the reverse strand, counting down.
ATCATCAGTAACATCCATGATAATTTCTATTACGAGTATATTTTTGACGTCAATCTTATCTCTATCAACTTCAGGCACCGCAATAACCACAAATGAGCCAACTGGTATAGGTGGAAAGCATTTCTCGCCTGACATTTCTATCCTCTTCGCCTGGTTTTCTAGACATGAACGCGCCTTTTCTCGATTCTCGTTTATTGACTGTTTATTACTCTAGATTTTGCATACAACCTTCTCGCTATTGTCACATTCGTTACTGGTAGCTAGGCACTTGTTGTGGATGAACGAAGAACACACATTACACATTAAGTGTCTTCGCAAATGGAACAAACACTAACAAGCAAGGAACTTTTGTAATTTGTTCATTTCCTGTAGAAAGTTCCTGTAAAACAACGGGTGACGTAAAGGAACCATGTTTAGGATTATTTACTAAATGATTACGTTTAGAAGATGAAGTGCTAGCAAAATCGAACATGATTAAGAACCTCAATATTTTTATTTTGATTTACTAGCAGTTTCTCTAAATCTTCTTCTAATGATAATCTATTTAAAAGAGATGAAGGAAGTTTACTTGACTGTAATCCGATATGTGCTTTTCGTTAAAAAAGTGCTCCAATGATTATTCTGGGTTTCCTCCATCCAAGTTCTCAAAATGTTTTCAACAACTTGGTTCGCACGTTCCACTGATCCTTGGTATTGCGAATGTCAGGGTTTTCCATGGACCATTTTTAGACCAGGCTACATTTCGGAAAATTCTTTAATTATTTGGTCGGAAAACTCCCGGTCGTTATCAGATTGCAAAATGTTAGGAGCACCCAACAAACAAAATATATCGAGTAAGGTATAAGCCACTTCCACAGCGCTTCTAGACTTCAATGCACGTAAAATAACATATTTTGTAAGATGATCTTGGTAGACTAATATAAATTTGTAGTCACCGTCCTTAGAGGATTGAAGATCAATAAGGTCTACTTGAGCACGCGAGTTTAAATTGTTAAACACCATTGGCTTTACTACTACACCTTTTTTAGGTATATTTCTCTTACTACTTCACCTTTTTTAGGTATATTTCTCTTATTCTGGCACGGCTTATACAAACTTAGGTACAGTCTGCGCATTATTAAATCTCATTTAATAATGAGCAGACTGTACATCATTATACGTAACATCTCGGGGAATACCCTGAAATTTTCGTTTGACCATTTCCTCCATTCAAATGCGTCCGCCATGACCACACTGTAAATGTGCTTCATGAAGAACATCAAATAATTCTTCTTCTTTTACAAAATATTTTATGTCACCTCCTGTTTTACTTGTAGGTACAATAAGTTTCTTCGTTTCTCCAATATACAGAATATCATACCCACTTAAACGTCTGTAATCTTTAGCAAGAAGTTGAACTTCTGAAGTGCAAGCGGTTTTATCCATAGCAAGTCGTATTTTTGTAACTTTGTTATCCTCACGTTAATCAAAATGCTTAAATTAATTAAACAATAACTTTTCGCTTCAGTTCGGTTATTAACTGCCATTTCTACGACGCATTCAATTGTTGCAACAAACAAAAGTGTATCATACCGACCATAATGTGACTAGATGATATTGAAAGTTTAAAAGACCGCGTCTGGAAAGGTAACAGATGAATAAATAAACTTTTAAGCATTATTCAAACAATTTTTTGCGTTGTAATCAAAATTTACTTAGGCAAGTGTATCAAAGTTTTACATCATTGAAAAGAAAAAACATTCTCTATCAAATGAGTACAATAAAGGGATACCTTCCCATTAAAAAAATTGAAGCATTATTCGTTGCGCTTTTGTTTTTTTAAAAAATAGTTATTTGGTATTGCCCTGTAATGTAAAATTAAACACTAAACAACTTTTATAGGAAACATTTTTCTATAAAATTCATATTTACTGAGATATATAGGATATTCCATACTTTTCGGACACACTGTATATTATTTTCAATATGAACAATATAAACTACCTTTGTAAAAGAATGGGAAAGACAATGAAATAAATGTCGGTAAAATGATTTTAAAATGTTTGAAGGAAAGCTTTGCTTTCCACGAGTTTGTAATTTAAATTTATTTAGAAATTATGCGTATTATCTATATAAACTGATTGTAAAGTTCGTTAGAAGCAAAATTCGAGGAAACGAACAGGGATTTCTTTTATTTCACATAGCCTAATATTTTACATCTGCGTCGTTGGCTGCCGAGTCCGGACGGTGTACGACACTCAACCGGCCAACCTAC
>VTPC01008751.1:85823-109497 GCA_011009095.1 Ignelater luminosus | reverse complement strand
TGCTGTTGAAACAAAACTGGAAACTTATTGTATTTATCATGAATTCGACTGAACGTCGTCGGTTCAGGTCAGTAGTTTGCACATTTCTTCTGGAATTTATTTCATTTTGGTTTTTAGGGAGATGCAAATGCATCCGATTGGATTTCCATCTTATTATCAACTTATAATTCGTCATGAAAAAATATTACTATTGTTAATTCTGAAAACGTAAAAATAAGTCGCAAAAGTTAGATTTTTAAATGTTCTTTCAATTATTAGCAAAATCGATATGAAACTTGATTAGTATCCATTGTAGTTAACATTCAATTACAAAATACTACTATAGTATGCAATTATAGTTAACTTTTTCTTTTTTTTTTTTTGTTTGGTCGGTGCACGTGTCTGAAACCTATTCTAAACATAACTAACCGTAAAAATGCATATAAATAAACAAAACAAAATCACAAAAATAGATACAAGTTCGACGAACGTTGTAGTTATTTATTAAAGGTCGAAATAATTACGCCGCACTAGAAAAAGAAATAATTGGTCTACCTCTTTTTATTTCATACAAATAATTCTGTTATATGAAAAAGCGTTTATAATTGAGTTTAATAGAATTCGGATATCGAATTACAATTCTTACTTTAAAAGCTGGTAAGTGTATTTACTGAGATATGAAATGTCATATTTAGTAAATTTATGTTTGATATTTTCCAACGAAAAGTTTTCCACCGTTCCTTTTTTTCTCAAAATGTAATATCAATAAAGAAACTTTATTCGTGAACGAATGTAGTATATTAAATAAATTCACGTAATAACAATGTCATCAATAAATAAAAGTTTTAATGTCATTTTCTTTTTTTTGGTACAGAAATAGACAGTTTTTATCTTTGTTTATCTTTATTCAAAGCAATCCAAATTTAAATAAAGTTTAAATAACCATCGATCGGCATATAAGATTAATTTTAATTTGATAATATAGACTTCCTTATTGAAAGTTAAATAATTTTGCTGTCATTCATGTTCTAACAACATATTACCATGTAACAAAATTTTTATGACTTGTAAATTCAGAAAGTTTGTCATTTAAAAACGGTACTTTATGATCAACAAAACTGACATCCTTTTCAAAATGTTCCAACATCATGAAACTGAAAAACCTAATACAGATCTTTATTTTAAACTGTTTCAGTCATTTTAAAAATTGCTAGCTGAATGCGTATGTTTTTGTAGGCTGCAGCGATCGGTTATCAATTTCTAATGCCTTTAAAGGTGTTTCTAACATTTTTTACTGTGAGTTAATTCCATTATACAGTGCCAGTGATTCTGGTGTTGCCTATAAAAGCAGTCGGTTACCCTGCTGCGGATAGAGATTTTAGGCTGAGTGCATCTAACGCCCACAGAAAGTGAGTTACTAGAGAAACTTTGACCAGAATAGATTGAAAAATCATCTTTGAGTGCCTGCAAAAAGGAGTGTTGTTCTAATTAATTCGCACCGCAAATTCGTGATGTATTCGGTCATTTTGTTCTTCATTTGGAAATTCAGCAGAAGTGGTTCTGAGTTTAGATTACGCTTGTTCTATACTACGAGGCAAAAATTGTAGAAAGTGCCGCAGGCTGTGGTCGGGCTTTAGAAAGCGATGTGAGGTAAGATGAGATCAAACCCAATCCAAATAAGACTCAGGGCATTCTATTTCGCCACCCACCTAAAGTCGAAAATAGCAAACTCCAAGAAGCAGACGTCCATCTGGACCTGTGGGGCTCTCGTCTCTCGTCTCACATACACTCTACACTGGGGCGCTGGCCTGAACAGGTGTCTCGATACTGTTCAGAGACGTGCCTCCATCCTATCCGTGCTCCGCGGAAATTTCCGGGGCTGTCACTCCCGAACCCTAATACATACATATAAAACGTTTGTCCGCTCAATCATCGACTACCGTCACTTATGCTTCTGTGGCCTCAAACCTCACCAGTTACAACGTCTTCGCCAGAAAGAGAGGCGGATCTGTCGGGAGGTTTGCAACCGCGGCTCGAGTCCCTCCTAGGTCAATACGTGCATCACACCATTGACTACAACCACCAAGCACAACTCGACATCCTCTCCACACCGTCCGGGTTTCAACCCCACCACACGACCTGCAAATTTAAGTTACCTCCCGCCAAGTACCTTAACAACGTCAACTTCCTAACCCCCGACCCGGAGGATGTGCTCGAAAACACCCCAATCGCCCTACGATGGTACCATATCCAGATATCACCACCCACCTCTGCGTCCAGACACCTTTTAAACTGAACGAACATTGTTTCTGCTTTTTCATTTTGTTGCAGGATAGCAGAGGAACCAGCCTGTTCTCACCAAGGTTTTACCGCGGTTTCCCTTGGCGGTGAAGGCAAATGCCGGAACAGTAACAGTCCACGGAATACACATTCAACAACTAAACACCCACACATCATCACACAAAGACCTACATACTCGCATCCTCTCACCACACTAAATACTAACACAGCTCTGAAAAGAATCTTTTTCTCCCTCTTTACCATTGCCGCCACTGGTCGGCGGCTTGTTGGATGTTATTGGGCACACACGCGAACATCGGTTGTCTTGGGGTCCTGCGCGGTCTGGCGTGCCTCCTGTCCATCACGTTTAGCTACCTCGCCCGAGTAAGAAGACTGCCATAGAGCTTTATGGATGCGAAACCTTTGGCAAAGGAGCCAACTGCTTCGCCCAGCGCTACAATCCGGGCCCTTCCATGTAGATTTGTCTTTTACGACGGCGTATGAAATGTTAGGCACGGTATTCTGACGAAGCGATATCCCAGGCCGCTCGGGTCAGCTGGCGGAAAACGGAAGAAATACGTCTGGAAAGATTGGATGCGAAAACGCGATAACAGCAGTAGTGTTATTTGGGAGGATAGATTAGGAAGGGCGAAGGAAGCAGTACGGTAGAGAAAATCTCTACGGCTCGGTGTGTCTTCCCCTTAGAAATAAGTACGTCGTAGAATCAGAGGGGAAAGGGGTTGGCGGGATAATTATTGGCCTGCAGGTGCTGGAGGCCGTGGCATGAATCAAATATATATAATCGCGCAAGTTTAGTCTATTCAGATGAAGGATGTTAATATTGCGAGGATAGTAGAGAATGCAATGTCTTTTGACGGCATGCTCCCTGCGACGTTTTGCGAAATTCAAGATAAGGTTCTTGCTAAATGCAAATTTAAATGTCCACCATTGCAAGTTTAATTTATTCAGATATTCAGATGAAGGATGTTAATATTACGACGATACTAAAGAGAGTAATGTCATTTGATGGGACAATGCTTTACGTTGAATTCGCCATCGTAAGGCGAGAATACGAATTATGTTTAACAATGTAATTATGCTAGAAATGAGTCACTTTCTAGATTTTTGGTCTCGTAGTATAAGCAGTTTTAAAAAGGAATTTTGTGGATGCTAAGAAAATAGAAGATTTTGTATCATAAAACATTACTTGTATCTTGTCCGACTAAGTACCGGGACCGTAAATACTGCAAGAAATACCCTGATTTTTATGTTGTAGAATTATAAAATTTGTATCCACATTTCTAGGCACCAACTTCTCCGTCTATTCTTTGTTACTCGTAATAAAATAAATATCGTCTAGTGACTATGTGGTTTTGAAGATTTATTTGGTAGCATTAGACACTTGTTAGTATCAAAGTACTTTCCGTGGTGTGTGCTACCATCAGAGTACGCAGAGGATCATTGACCACTCGACCCGTCGCTGGGGTCTTGTAAATTGGAAATACATTCTATATACTGCATCCAAGCTTTTGGTAACGTCTCCCATTCAACTGGATAATAGTCAGCTGTTATTTATCACGATAAGGCATTGATAGCGTAATAAATTTGTTATTTATCTATTGGTTTGTATAACGTATTCAAGTCAGTTTCATTAATAAATTCAGTAGGTAGTTATTGTAAAAATGAAAGTCCAAGTTTTACCAAAATCAGAATTGAGATTTTGTGACTTTGCTGTTAGATTTGTTATTAAGCTTAACAATTCGAGCCTATATTTTAGACTTCAACACGTAATTCTGAGTGCATTTGTGAACCTAATGGTTTTATATTCATACGTTTTTTGGCTTTCACTTATATTTAATCTGTTTAACCAATTTAAAAGTTTTTTTTATACATATGTTATTTTCTAGTGTTTATTGTCTTCTTCATACTCATTTTGTTTTATTAAATAAACTATCAGAGTGAATATATTTTTATTGTATTTCATTTGTGTATGGATTAATATTTACTCTTTCAGATAAAACATATATAGTCCGTCCAAATAATAACTTATACAGGTAACAAATGTAAACCAAGCATTGAATCAGTGTAGGTGTGTGAATTGAGTCGGCTTTGTTTTCTTATTTAGTAAAATGATAGAGTATATAGCACGGCTTGGAGTGATCACGGATCCTGACTATCTTGTGTAAGTTTTACTGTGCTAATTAGGTGTGCACTTTGCTGTCGCTTTGCAAAAGCATTGAGATTAAGTCAATATAATCTCTCTCTTTCGGGTAAGTTTTGAGGAGAATGTTAGCATATAGTGTCCACAGCTATCATAGCGTTTCCTGCATATACAAGGTGTTTGTTGGTGCAAGGTCACATTTGCGAACGTGTTGACCTTTAACTTGGCTCTGGCGCCCTTATCGATTGTGACATTTTCAGGCATTACTTGACTTTTTTTATTAAGTTTTTGAGCTAATTCTAGGGTAAGTTATCTGTGAACCCATCCCATCTCCGACGTTCGAGCTGCTGCACAACATTTAGATCTGCACGGGCATAAGGCCTCTTTTCTGAGGTTTTGTCCGTGACAGTTTTTAAATTAAATACTGATTTGAAACCATCAAATTTTATTTTTAATTGTTTAGCAAGAGTATCAGCTTTCCCATTGCCTTGTATCAACGTCTTGCTTCTGATACCTTCCCTATTGTGGTTAGCTGAAGTTATGAGATCTTGCGGGTAATCCCTGATTAGTTAGGATCTAATCTGGTAGTTTGTTAGTGCTGGCTTTAAAATGAAATGTAGGTTGTTTGGTCTAATAGTTCTTTTTAAGATTTTCTTTTCAATAACAAGTGTTTTAAACTGAGATACTGTGACACGTCTCCTCAGTTACGCATAAATGCTATATTGTGGGAATTCATTCCTCATATGTTACAGTTTCTTTTCTAGTGTCCGGTTTGAATCTGTCCGTATACGACAAAAGCCTTACCAAATAACGGCGGTTTTGATTTATTTAGTTTATTAAAATTTTGCCTTAGGGGCATACTAGTATTACTGCTCATAGAAGTATTAAGTTTGTGACAATGGTTTAATACTATTTTTGTGAACAGGTCTGGAACTATATATTATGTTACAAGTTGATAAAGTCGGTTTTTACAGGAGAGCGCGTTTTTAAAATTAAAATGAGCGTAAATCCAAAGCTAGAAGAAAAAATCCTTTAGAAAACGTGCCTGCAGATGTCTTAAGCGCTGCCAATTGAGCTTCTTTCAGCTTACTTCCTATAAAACTAAAAGAAAGGTACCACAAAATGTACACACAATCTTAGATAAAATACTAATGCTGGCTCTTTTTTTGAAACGGTAAACTACTTGATAAGTAACTAAGTTTACAGAAGATATTTATAGCGCAGTCATCGTGTCTCAAGCACAATATTTATAATTTTATATTAAATTTGTTTTTTATTTCAGGTGAAAAGTTTGAAGGCCTTGAGTTTATGGTCAACATACTCCATGTCGAAGAGTGCTCTTCAAATTAATGGAAATGTGGATATTTCACAATATAAGAAACTGTTAGCATTTCTTAATCGTTAAAATGACACGTACAAGCCAAGAGAAATCCAAGGTTTTGACAACGGAAAACGTCAAAAGATTTTTGAAGGAAATACCAGATGCCAATTATCTTTTGATGAAAGTGGTCTGGTCTCAACGGAGGATGTAGACGTGCAGACTTATGCAATTTAAAAGTTGATGAAATCCAAGATAATGGATTAATTTTAATTGTGACTTTAAACGATACAAAGACCAAAAAGAAACGTATATTTAAAATGAGTTCAGACTGCAATGGATATGAGTTATGTAAAAAATGTGCCCGTCTAACGTCTTGTATTCTAAAGATAACAAATGTACGTTGCAAGCAGTTGGAATCAGAAGTTTTGCAAAACACACCTCAAAGAGATTGCAGGGTATCTGCATCTTTCAAGTGCTACTTGCTGTACAATACATTGTCAAGATCGTCTGCAGCTTTCCTCGCCGACAGTGGAGGTGACGTTCAGATGCTAAAAAGACATGGTGGGTGGCGTAGTGGCAGCGTCGCTGAGGGATAGGTAAAGGAAAGTGTTGAAAACAAAGTGAGAATTTCAAACAAGATATATCAGCAAGCGTTAGAACGGTCAGCTTTAAGCAAAGATCACCTCCAAATTGAGTCAGGGCTCTCATCTTCAACTGCTCCGATAGCTACAGATGTTCTCCATAAAACTACTTTCCAACAAAATATAAAAATTGGAAATCATTAAACCCATAACGTTTTCAAACTTAAGCAGCTGCGTCTTTAATTTTTATAATCAAAATAAATAAAAACTTTTCTGTCAAAATGTGTTTTATTGACATAAAACCGTTACTATGCAATAATGTTTGGTTAGTCTGTAGTAAAGTGCTTCACTACTAAACGATTTTAAAGAAAAGACAAACTTTAAAGTTTAAATAGTTATACCACCATGATACCAATTGTACCACGAAAGCAGATTTTGCCCACTACTCAATTTGTTTCCGTAAAAAAAGTTAGCCTTATTTACAACTTTGGCTATCATATGCGAATTTGAGGTTGGCTGTGCATACATTATTTCACCTAAAATAGGTACTCAACTTTCTAGTTTATATGCAGTTGTCATTTTTTTTAAAAAAATGGTAATTTAGTATGTTCGTTTTTGTTCTCTTGACGTGAACTTTTCTCTAACTATACTATGTTTAGTGCTTTTTGCATTAGTTTTGATACAGGAAGAACAGTACCGCTATATTGTTTTTCCGGGATGGGTAGAGAAGGGCATAGAATTGCTTGTTTAAGGAATGATAGAAACATTCTTGGCTGTCTTTATCTCCAGCATTTCACCGAATAGTGTTGAACTTTAGTTGGTACTCATTGCCTGTAACATGTTATAAACAACTTACTCAGGGTATATAGGGCTTATAATCAGATTCTGATCAACTAGATGGTATCTCAACCAGGGCCATAACAATACCATTTGTTCACTGTGAGTGTTTTTTTATGCTTTTTGTTTTGTGTAATGTAGTGTAGATGTTCCAGAGGAAAACATTCAGTTTCTTTAAAACGTCAGCAAGCATCTGTATTTCCTCTTTGGTCTTCTAGTTAGCCATGACATCCCTGTCAGTATACAGTTAAATCAGAAATCATTTTTTCTTGTTTGTAGAGTTTATGCGTTACGTGCCACTTTCTCACGTCCAGAGAGAGTTTACTCTCTTTGCCTTCAATCACAAGCTGAATTTGTTGAATTTGATGACAACAGGACAAAGTTGTCCAAAATAACCTGTTTGACGCAGTCCAACCCTTCAGTTACAATTTAATAATAATAATATGATTTAGTAATTTTGCTTCCTCTGTAGTCCTAGATACAGTAATGCAGTAACTTACCTCAGATACCGAACAGCAACTCGTTTCCTTGCCAACGAAGCTCAGTTAGTTCAATTTTAGCTACTCGCATGAATTCAATTTCTAGAATTGTTTGAAAAACCAACAGTCTCACTTAGTATGGACAATAAAATTATGTCATTTGGAAAAGGTATTAATGATGATGCACATCTATGAAGATCATCTTGAAATCTTGCAGCACAAAACACAGAATTGTAGCTGTAGCAGAGCCATTGAGGACAAAGAAATTGAAGTTGGTTAGTTCAACTTACAGTTATTAAATAATGGAGAGGCGGCCAAAATTGCTAATGTGATAGTTTTCATTCATAACAGCTACTGTCGTAACTGCTATATAATCGTAATAGAATGAGCATGGGCTAATATGGATGAATACTAAAGCAGTCACTCGACAGGACAGACCTTCAATGTGCAAGAGAAGGCTAACAATATCACGATTTAAGGCAATCATGTGACAATCTGTTTTGACATGATTTTATCTTGTCAGTTGGGTTATATGAAGGAAGCATAGATCGGGGACGTTTGCAGTGAGACTCCTGGAAGGATTTCTAAAAGTTTTCTTATATAAATACCAGAACACTAATTTTAATGAATTAATTCATTTTGATTAAAGTTTCTAAAACTGCTCGCCTCGAGATGGGGAAATAAAACACATAACCTTCTCATAGATCATCTGCATCAAACTCATCATAAGAGTCCCAAATTTATTAAATATTCGTTTACTATAAATCTGTGTATGTATTGCTTTAGGCAAAAAAAGAAAGTGGAGTTATTGCAGCAGATAAAAGAGGAAAACACCATCCTAAAAATAAATTAAATGTGGTATCACACATTTTCTTATTTCCTGCTTGTAAGTCACATTATTGCAGAAAAAAAGTTAAGAGACAATATTTGAGTCTAGAACTAAACATTAGTATTATGTATAAACTTTACACAGAAAAATGCAAAGAAGAAAATAGACATGAAGGTACGATAGTAAAAAATGGCTTTACAGGAAAGTATTTAATGAAGAATTCAATCTCAGTTTTTATCAACTATCCACCGGAACGTACGATGATTCTAATCATTTTATTAAGATTTTAAGGGAAAGTACTCCAGAAGCTGAGAAAGAAAATATTAAACAGCAACAGAGAAAACATTGCCAAGAGGCAGATCTTACATACAAACTAAAAAACCGAGATAGGGAAGAAGCAAAGAAGAGCAATCTCAAAAAATGGTGAACATGCTAGATTTACAAAAATGTTTACCTACACCTTGTTTAAATAACTCACTTTCGTTTTATCTGCGACAACTTTGGACTTGAAATTTAACACTTCATTGTGACACTATCAAGCAGTCTTATTGCATGATTTGAGATAAAACGCAAGGTTTGAGAGGTGCAAACGAGATATCCTTGTGCACCATAAAATGGAATTTGCAAACCTTGGAGGAAAAAGTTGAAGAACTTACGATATAGTCGGACAATTGCAGTGGCTAGAATAGGAATAAAATGATAATTCCTGGGTACATGTAGTTGCTGAATAAAATTCCCACCTTAAGAATAATAAACCATAAGTACCTACTAAAAGGTCACACCCATATGGAAGCGGTCGCTGCAATAATTAAAAATAAGAAAAAGTCTCAAGACTCTAGAAATTGCCGTTCTTCGAGATTAAAAATCCATTCTTTGTTTCCTCAATGAACAATGAAGATTTTAAAGACGTTAGCAGTTTGTTTAAAGGTAGTAAAGCTCCATTGGTCTCCAAAAAGAAAAATACAAATGCAGAGCAATTTTATCTGTCTCGGGCAGTTTCGACCCAAGTAAGGAGAACTGATCAAGGTATTTTATACTACAAAACTACGTTTAAATAAGGTAAGTAATTAAGGTTATCTTTAGCTTTCTAGCTATTCGAAATAACCCAATACCCATTAAAACCGCCAAATATCAGGACCAGCTGGAGCTCCTTCAATGGGCTGAAAAATCTTTCCATCCCTACTACAAATCTCTAAAGTATTCAGCGATAGCATCTGACGAGCCCGATGAAACTCCTAAGGTTCTTATAATATACTTTTAAATAATAATACTTTTATAAGGCTAATTTGCTTAAATTTGTACTAAATTTTAAATGTGTGTTTTTGGATTAAGCAATAAAAGTTAGAAGCATCAAGGCTGTTGTCCTGCATGTGTTTGAGATTGTTTTTTTTTTGATACTAAGAAACTTTGAACAGATTTTATTGCGAGAAACTCACAAGAAATACCCGAAAGACAGGTAAACAAAATTTTAAGTTGATTAGATAAGATTTGTAGTCACTGTGTAATATGAAATGGTACCTTTTGCAATTTTTTCGTCCTTCTGTAAAGGTTTCAAAAGTGGACTTCAGCCCAACTGCTTCTCATATACAGAAATATTTGAAACTGTTATAGCTTTGTACTGTTGCAGTATAATGGTAGAAAAAGGCTTCACTTGCCGTCTTACAATAAGGATTTAACATACATGCTAGGACGCTCAAAGCAATTTATTGGTACCTACCTATATGGATCTATGGAGACTCAGAATTGATCGTTGTAGTTAACACGGGATCTACTTCATCCGAAGCCCTAGTATGTTAATTTGTAACTTTATCATCAGGTCACTGTACGTCTGTCCATGACTTCGCATTAATTTAAATGAATTCAATTTTTTGTTGTCTGTTGAGAATGCTCTGTAAGTTCCGTAAATTGAGCAATTTTCAATTGCAAAAAACAAGTTTTGCTTATTTTTATTTGACAAGATCTTGAAATATTTGAAATAACACTTTAGAACCTTTAGAAATTTAATTTATTCTGAAAAGTTGTTACAAGTTTTTTGAATTTAATGCGTAGAAAATTAGTTACCTTGAAATAAAGATATAATTATGTCTTGTTTTTTCTCATGCTACAGTACATACAAACGGAATTTATCTGACATGAGAGGAACTCCGTGAAGTTGATAAAAACAATTCGTGATTCATAAAGCAGTACTTAACGAAAAAGAACTTACTACATCGTTAGGGTTCTTATTTCAAAAATACGTACTTCAAAGGGCATTTGAGAGAAGTACCTTTACATATGTATTGCTATATTATATTTTATCTTTTTAGTGTCTCTAAATCTACCTTTCAATATGTATACTCATTTTAATCTTTTAAATAAATAAATGCAGGAAAATAAAATATCCTAACCTTTCACCTTTATAAAATTGTTTAGGTATGAAATTTGCCGATATGTTTTGTAATTTATAGTAAGAATAACCGTACTGCTTGTATAATTTTATCTAATTCTGCTAAATTAGTCATCAAAGTTACTCATTTAATAGCAAAAAGTTGCAACAGCATATTTCAATTGAATGGTATTTTTATGAATAATATTCCCTCTAATCATGTATCAGTCGGTGCAGATGTACTGGAGTTGTACTCACTTGTAGTTCTTTGTTTAGACGAAACTGCACTTGATTATTTTGCGAAGTAATGTTGTACTTTGATATACTTAATAGTTATTATAATATTATACATAATTGGAATTTGTTGTTAGAATCAACAGATAAGTGAGTTCTGATCACAAAAACAAAATAAATTGCAAGCGTGACAAACAATAGTGATAAATACAATGATAACTGACTATTTTAAGATTGTTTGGTAGACATAGACAGTGTGGCGCTCGCGTAATATCTAATAGCCTAATATGTTCTATTAAAACAACCTTTTTGAATATCAGAAAGAAAGAAGGAATTGTTTTCTTTTATATTTGTCTTAATACCTTTTCCTTTTTGTAAATTTCCACCTTATGTTTGTAAGGTCTTTTGTAATATTATTTTTGGATTTATATCGTTTTCTGATATGATTTTAAGGTTATATGATTTTGATTTAAAAAGCAAGTAAATCTGATGGTGTGTAAATCAGAAGTTCTCACATTCAAAAGATGTCTAACCATCATTGGCGTAATATAATAAGTTAGTTATATTTATAATATTATTTTTCACAAGAAACAATTTCATGATGTCTTATATAAGGCTTTTCATCAAAAATTAAATGAAAATCAGACCTTTGAGACTTCGATAGAAATATCAAAAAAATCCATAAACAACTGTTTTCGAACTATCCATTGCTTTCCTTTGTCGATACTTGGAAAATGATTATTGACTGATACTATTTATACGTTTCAGATCATTGCACACACCTGAGAATTCTAATAATTTTATTGTTTTAATTGAAACTATTTAACCTTCTCAGGTGTGTGATATAAGATTCTTTTTACAAGAAAAACTTGATTTTTTCCATTTTAGGTTCATAAGACTAAACAAGAGGTCTCAGATAGGAGATACTAAAAATCGTCATTTAAAGTTAGTTCCCACTTTCTACCCAAGAAACATCAAAAGCTCCTTTTGTAATCTCTTGTTTATATAATCTACAGAGTTGTTTAAAAATGTTGAACTGGCTGTAGTTATATTCATCTGACTTTTGCATTTTACATTAGGAACTTCTTTGTTTGTCTTGATAAGAACACAATTACATGTAGCCAATATAAGCTTCTTTAATCTTCCTGTATTTTTATTATTTTCTTGGGTAAATAGGGCTAAAGAAATACGATTTCGATGTGAATGCTTGAAGCAGAAAGAATTGCAACGGGCTAAACAAGATTATCAAACACAAGATGTCTTGTAACAGTTCCTTAATTGAAGGTCAATCAATCGCTTACTGTGAAATCTCCTTCCTACGCTACTAGTCTAAAAGAGATCATAAGAAGAAATAGTTCTGCTGATTGCATTTTTGCTGTGGTATTACTTGTAAGTCTTTCAAAAGACTCTTTTATTTAAAGCATTTCTATCAGATATTTACAAAATTTGATCAAGACCACCTACGGTTTGTTCCATTGTCACTCCTGTTAGTCTGACCTTTTCTGGAATCTCTGAAGTATTAATATAATCAAAATAACTTTACGTGCGCATCATATCTTTGTATATGAAACACCGTTCTAGAAGTCTAGTTATTGTTAGGAACCCACATAACATTGTACAAGAATTCTGGAATGTTTGATCACAAGAGCAATAGAAAAATTATTTTCGAAGCTCTTGGCTGTGTCCAAATTTATAACCTCCAAGCCAAAATACATTCGCTGATATGAATTCTGGTCATCCAATTGATAATTTGGATAAAAATTCTCTCTTTCTATTATATCAAACCTTCTGTTTTCTATACACAAAAAGTCACGTTCTACTTCTGCATGACAATGTTTGGGTAACACGGAAGAAATTGTGATTACAGTTTCACAGTATTGGTTCTTTTAGGTCCTAAATAGATTTTTTGAAATAAAACTTCAAGACATCATATAACCGTGACCTTCAGCAATGACTTGCATTATAATTCTTGCATTAGCTCCTTTCTACCTTTCCGTCGTTCTTGCACTGCATAATTTAAGAAACTGAATACTAAAACCTACTAGTACCGCATCAATTCGGAACGGCTCCCAAGAGCTGCCAATTCTTGAAATTGAATTCAGTCTGTGCTTTAATTTATGGTACAAGGCTTTTGCCTCCTTAAGCCGTGTCCTTATTGGGGATAGTCTTGCTGTCTTTTTCCTTAGGTTTTTATTTTCTAAATTCACTTCATGAATACCGCTTAGCGGTCTTCAATTATGTTTTTGCTTTGCTCTTTTATGGAACAACTTTGCCGATCTTGTCATAGTAATTACTATGCCTGCTAAAATTGCAAAGTATGCCTTTGTTCCAGCAGTACGAGAACATGATGTTTAAGATTGTTATCAACAAATTACATCACAACAATCTATTGGAGATAATATTTGATACCAACAATGATAATTCATTAAAAAGTGCCAGTCAAGCGACTTGCTTTGTGTGTGAAAAGGTTGCTCTCCTGTTCTGTAATCCTTTTTTATTCGATGCTTGGGAGTTGGCAATGGTGAACTTTATCGAGTATTTTGCTTGAAATAACTGTGAAAGAAATGTCTTTAGTCGAACCAATGTATTGCTTGTATCTTTTCTTTTCCTACACTAGAGAACGGTTTGGCAAAAAAAGGATTACAGAACAGGATAGGAACCTTTTCACACACAAAGAAAATCGTTTACACGCACAGCCTGATGAAAGCTTCAAACAGCACAGCTTCTAATATTTATACAATAAGGTAGAGAAAAGGAGAGAATTTTGAAACTTCTGAAGCATTGGTGTCAATGAAATTATCAGCAAGTGCTTCCAGTTAGTTTGACTGTATTACTTGCAACAATGTAGATAATTTCTTTAACCAGAAATAAACTCAAAGGGCTAATTTCTAATACAACTTGCAAAATATTAAAACAAAAACCACTTAAGTAAAAAGAGACTTTTCTTTCTAACCTCAGACCTGATCTAAACTTAGTTCAATTTCAATCAAATTGAGGCAATCAAATGGTCTATTGTTAGAGTTAGTGTAACCCCTAATTTTTTACGTTCCGAACCTTTTTAGATTTTGTGGTTTCTCGACTCCTTTATTCTATCTTTTTCTGACTCATAAAGATATTCCGAATATTTTTGATTTCTGTTGCACTAATCTCGCTTTCCTTGCAGTCTATATTTTAAGTCTTAAATAAATTTTGCCAAAAGAACTTCTGGTAACAATCTAATCTTATGTGGAGGCCTTTAGCTACTGACGTTATTATTTGTATTGAACGTACCGTCATTTTGTACTGTTATCAGTAAGCTGACTTTTTCTAGAGCTCTGACCTATAGTGAAAAAAATTATTTACGAAACTAATGCAACTACTAAACTTTTACTGCTGCGAGCCGAAGTAAGTTTAATTTTAAACAAATAGTTTAGTGATCTGTATAAATGAAATTTTGTTGCAGGTAGCTAGTAGTTTAGCAGAAGCCTGTTGCAGCACTGGCATCATAAACTTCCTGGATGATCGGTAATAATGTCAAATCTTCATAAACGCACAGGCAGCGTTTTTAAAGGTGGCAACGCATAATTAAGATTATTGTTTGTGGATACAACCAATGGCTGACAGCCTATTCCAGCAAAAAATCGCGGCATGTTTTAAATTTAAAATTTAGGTATGCAGTGGAATTAAGAGGTTCACAGGAATAGGGCTGTGCCTGTCCCACCT
The DNA here is from genome assembly GCA_011009095.1 of Ignelater luminosus. Classification (NCBI taxonomy): domain Eukaryota; kingdom Metazoa; phylum Arthropoda; class Insecta; order Coleoptera; family Elateridae; genus Ignelater; species Ignelater luminosus. Next base: position 94,729 of record VTPC01008751.1, on the reverse strand, counting down.
AGAATTTATTGTTTCATATCTCATTCGTTAGTGCTGCTGCAGTGTAGTTATTAATCAAGAGGTTTTAGAGTTTCGGCTCACGGTGTTGTATTTTCGGGAAAAAAATTGTAAAATTCAAAAATTCATGTCTCAGGCTTCAAATGTGTCTGCGAACCAAACTGTTTTTGTGTGCGTAATTTTGGAAATTTTGGAAGGATAGGGTAAATGAAAATTCATAACTAGTGCAAGAATGGAAGAATCAACTCGGAATAAATACCGTAGATGTGGCTCAAGCATGCAACTAAATATGCCAACCCATTTGCTCCAACCCCGCCCCAGAGTTTAATTTTTATGTTTCTTGACCCACCCATTTTGGCTAAAAATTCATAATTCCAACTGGAGTATCTCGGCCACCGTTAGTTAGAACCTTAAAACCTTTTGAGCAATAACTACTCTCCAGCAGCACTAACGAGTGGCATATAAAACAGTAAATTCTGGTTGGAATAGGTAGAGGCCTATTCCAGTTACAGTAATTGCTGGAGAGTTGAGTTGCTGAGTCCATTGACACGTACCTATTATTTGCTGTTTTACATAAATAATCTTTTGTTTATCTTCGAGGCACGTTGTCTTTATGCTGAAACATTTCCAAATTATGTTCTTTCATCTGATACATTATTTACAGACTAAGTACATGAATGGTGGTGCGAAGTTAATATTCATTTAATGCACATAACAATAGCGATAACCTCGATGAGTTTCGAATCCCGCAACAGAACTCAATGTTCTAAGAAGACTAAAATAAACCCAGGTAGTAACATCAGAAGAATTTCTGTGAAAGTAAATATCAGCAAGTCACTTATTTGAATTGTATTGTGTTGCCAATGGGTACTGAAGGAACAAATCTAAATTTTGCTCTTGACGTTTTATTGATGGACAAAACCCTAACCCTCAGTGATAGATAGTTGCACCTATTATATTTACTTTATCCATGATGAGGCTCTAACGCATTTTTCAATCACTATCTCAGAGTACTTACATTAAACCTATAACAATAGATGGTTAGGTCTTGTGACTTAATCCCATTTGAATTTTTCAGCTTCAGAATATTTCAAACAATGCAAGATTTGTTTTTATGAAACTGTAAACCTTATGCACGGTCCTTAGAGTATATGGTAGCTTCATACGCTGAAACCCGATACTGTGACGTACTAAGAATGCTAGAGTGCTGTAGCCAAATTAGGGTACATCACTATCTAAGATGATTATGAATTAAAAGTCTTGCAGGTATTTCTTCGCGAATATCGCAATCTAGCAGCATGGCAGATCTTTTCAAGCTTTTTATTTCTCCTCGAATAGTAGAAGATATAGTTACATTTACAAATCAGAAAGGTTCCCTTGAAATAGAAAACCGTAATAATAACGGAAAAAATATAATTTGAAAATAAGTTGATGGAACGGACATATGTGCATTTATAGGTTTGTTGATATCCGCTGGAGCGTTGAAGAGCAATCGTGAACCTGTGGGGATGCTGTGGCAAAATGATTTTTGTTACAAACGTCCAATATATTCAGCAACGATGCCTAGAACTCGGTTTTCTCAAATTTCTAGTTGGATGAGGTTTGACAATAAAGACACGAGGCAAGAACGCAGAGAAAATGATAAAATGGCACCAATACAAGACGTATTTGAAGCATTTGTGAAAAATTGTCAAAAACATTATAAACCATGTTCGCACCTACAGTTGATGAGCAGCTGGTGCCATTTCGTGGTAAGTGCCCTTTTAGGGTATTTATAAAATTTAAACGTGCTAAATAGGGCATAAAAATTTGGATTCTCGCCGACGTAGACACATCGTACTGCAAGCACCTGCAGGTGTATCTGGGAAAACGAGGCAATGCTCCAGAACGCGATCAAGGGAAAAGAGTAGTTTTAGATTTGGTTTCGGCTTTGGGCCCTGGTTACGGATTCACAACTGACAATTTCTTTACGTCTTTAGAATTAGTCGAGGAGCTAATCAACAAGAAATTAACAATATGCGGAACACTGAGAAGAAATAAAGCTTGTATTCCTCAGGAATTTATAACAATGGTATTGTACGATGGTGGTCTGAAAAGTTTCCGACCTAACAAAGATACAAGACATTTTTTCTGAAATTTTTTTTTATTTTTCAACATAGTCTCCTTGTAACTCTACACACTTCTCCCAGCGATGCTCCCATCTCTGTAACCCCTCCAAATAGTACTCGGCATTTTTCTCTGCAAAATAATTGTTCACGAAGGTGATAGCCTCTTCATTTGACGAAAATCTTTGTCCTCCGAGCGCAATTTTTAGATGAGGGAACAAAAAGAAATCGCTTGGGGCTAGATCTGGTGAGTAAGGCCGATAGTCAAGCAGTTCAAACCGTAATTCGTGGATTTTCGCCATGGCAACCGCTGCGGTGTGAGACGGGTGCGTTGTCTTGGTGAAACAGGATTTTCTTTTTCTGCAAATGTGGCCGTTTTTTCGCAAGTTTTGCCTTCAGCTTGTCAAGTAATGATGCATAGTATGCTCCTGTAATGGTTTTTCCTTTTTGAAGATAATCGATTAAAATAACTCCATGACTATTCCAAAAAATTTTTGTTTCGGGCGTATAATGGTGTATCCAAGTTTCGTCTACAGTAATTAATCGGCGCTAAAACTCGGATTTATTTCGCCTAAACTGCGCCAAAAGAGCGTTGGAAATATTCATTCGAACACGTTTTTGGTCTAACGTGAGCAAACGCGGCGCCCAACGCGCGGACAGCTTTCTCGTGCCTAAATGTTGATTTAATATGTGACAAACACGTTCTTTTGACATGTTCATAACCTCTGCTATCTCTCTCACTTTAATTCGGCGGTCGTCTAGCACCATTTGGTGAACTTTGGCGATGTTTTCGTCGGTAGTTGCAGTTTTTAGACGTCCCGAACGTTCATCGTCTCCCAAGCTCTTATGGCCACGTTTAAATTCAGCAGCCCAAAATTTCACTGTGGTAAATGATGGTGCAGAGTCCCCATACACAGAATCCAACTCATCTTTTATTTGCGAAGGCGTATTGCCTTTCAAAAACAAATATTTAATGACAGCTCGATACTTGATTTTGTCCATTTTCACAAAAAAACCCACATCAACTCACTCAAACGACTGTTACATAAAAACTGCGCGTCCAAAATGGCTGAAACTTTGGTGAGTAACTGTCAACAGATGAACAACAAAATTCAGTAGCTTTTATTTACGAGCGCTGCCATCTTCACGTTGAGGTCGGAAACTTTTCAGACCACCCTCGTATGCTCCAAAAGCAAACAGAAGTGTTATACTGCTGTCCTCGGAACATCGTGATGCAGCCATTTATGAGGAAGAACAGAAAAAACCAGAGATCATAAACCATTATAATGCAACAATCGAAAAGATGACCAGCTGTATTGTTTATGAATCTCATAGATATAGCAGTAGTACACGCTTTCATTTTATGGACCAGCCTTCATACAGAATGGAACTCTCAATATTTAGAGAAAAGAAGGTTATTTCTTCTGGAATTGGGAAAACATCTTTTAGAGCCCCATCTCGAAAGAAGGATTAGTGATTCTGCAAAAGATGCAGGCTTGCTAAGAAGACGATAGAGAATATAAATTCCGTATTAGAAGCAATTGGGGGCAAAGTTAACAAAAACAAAGATAAATGTCATTTTTAAACAATTCTTTAATTTTTTTTAAATAAATAACACTACAATACACTTAAACATTGTAGAAAGCCAAAAAACTATTCATTGCTAATTTATTGTAATTAAATTCTGTGTTTACATAATAAAGAATACTGGGGCGAGAATTCGCCCCACTTGGTACTAGGCGTTTTAAAATTTACCTGGTATTAGGAATAAATTATTTTGTGATCGTAACATTTGGGTTTTTTAATTTTATTTACCAACTGGCAACACACGTAGGTATTCCAGTCGACGACAACGTCAAATTATCAGCTAGCGGCGTATGAGGCAACCATATACTTAAGGACGGTAAAACTTGGGAGAGGGCAAGCAGAACATTTACTGTACTTATCTCCCGAATAAAATAATTAGAGATGTTAATTGAGTTCATCGACTAAAATATAAAATTGATTCTGCCTCTAAAAGACTTTTTGTTTGTTGTAGGTTCGTAGAATATCCCACATTTTCCAGTAACATCCTGTATATTACCTTTTAGTTTTCTCTCTCTACCTTCAGTATTTAGTTTTGGTTAATTAGTACGCCCCAAAAACAGCAAAAAATGGTAATAATTATCAAGGTAAGAATGAAGTACATACAACGAATTCTCGTCATGAAACTGTATATCTGTCGTAGTTAATCATGGCAGATTAATTTGTTTTCTATTCGGATTTCTTCCTTACCTCCTCAATTTTGATTTCCCCCACTTGTAAGATAATTTACTTAATGACCGATAAGGGACTTTCCTGCATGGTTTGATAAAGAGGAATTTGAATAAAGACGGCCTTTGAACAGGAAGAACGGTACATTTGTTGGGCACTTCAACCTTGTCGGAGAATATTATAAAGGCTAACCCAGATAATGACGTAAAATTAAGAACAATGGCATGTATTTATGTACATTAAACAAATATTTAGTGAATAACTTACGGGACAGTTTAGTACCTCAATAACAAATTCCTTTCTACGCATCTACTCTCTAAGATAATTATTAAAAATTTGTTGTCTTCCGTTTTTTTTCTAATCTTTAATTCATGGATCATTAAAAAGACAATGACATTCCCACGCTTGATTGCGTAAATTGTTAATATCAACTGTATAAACTTAATATATAATAATAAATCTTATTAAATCAGGATTATTTAAAAAATTAATTAGCAAACTTTAGGTACTATTTTCAGCAAGAACTAAAATCTAGTATGCGATTATTCTCTGATTCCACCAAATAATCGAATCTTGAGGATCACAGAACACAATATTCTAGGGTCGAAAGAGAGGAGAGTGAAATACATTCAGCAAGTAGCACAGGAACGAGGACGAACAGGCGCAGCAGGAGCGAAACTGTAACAGGACGATTTAACAAAGACGCCTATGACTCATGCAGGATGGCTAGAAAGAGAAGGGAAGTTTCAGCATAATGTTCTCGCGGAACCCCGCATACAGAGTGCGCGCGTACCGAATGCGCATAAAGGTGGATTTCGCTTATATTTTCCAAGGATTTTGATCCTTAGATAACGGCACGATCGTTAAGTGCAAGCGAACGCGAGTATCTAGGAGCTATTTTTGTTTGGCATTGGCAGTGCATATTATAACTTATGGTCTGTAAGCATTGTTCGGTGCACCTGCGGCGTACGAAGACTTTGCATGGTGAGCAAGCTAACAGCTGATGATGGTGATGGTGATGACTCGCACCAACCGCGAATTACCTTTCAATTAAATGTTGTATCGTTGACTTGGAATTTCAGTGTGTTTCTGTACGGTTAGTTGTGAAGGTTGTGTGTACGGTCGTGTTCGTGATCTGATATTTAGAAAGCGGGTTTGTTGTTCAATTTTATTTTGCTAATTATTTTGTTTGGTGTGTCGAATACATTACATATTTGAAGGAAATGCCAGCAGTTCTTTGTTTGGGTAAATAATAATCTAATTTACTGTTTTAACTATCGACATTTATTGTGGCAGAAAACAATGTAGTACCTAGTGAAAGTTATCAAATCGTTATGCAAAAAAAAGAAGTAAAATGACAATAATATTTTTATATTGTTTAGAAACCTTTAAGTTCTTAAATTAGGAATGTACAAAATGCTATTTGCTTAATGAAGCTGTTAATTTTTAATTATTTTTTTCTTTATTTCTCTGTACATAAATCACAATAATAGGACATACCCCACGTGTTAAGTACCATCGACCCCTTTTGTGCAAGGCCTTGAAATACATTTAGGCGAATTAAAATCTAAAATCATTTTTAATTGTTACTAATTGGAAAATCATTTAATTTTAAATAATTCAATTACTGTGCAAATTAAATGAAGCCCAATTGAGAATTTTAAAAACAAAAGACCACACTGTGTTTTAGCCCTTTTTATTTCGATTGAAGAATTAGGCAACAAACTTGGCAAAATATTTTAGTTGTTTTTCTAACTTGCAGGAAACAAATGTCTCGATTTATACATGGAATTGCACTTGAACTCGTCAGGATGTATTACTACATGAAAGAGTTTTAATTTAGTAGTCCTTGATAAACATATCACTATACCGGTCATTAATATGGCAATAAAATTTGTATAACTTTTATAAAAACATTTTTTGGTTGCACAAGGGAATGTTACCAAAAAGCTTGGAAGTGCATTGTTCAACTTTTTAAAAATGTCTGGCAATGAGATTTATGATAACCACGTTTTGCAAAGATAGCTCAAAGACTCGAATAATGAATAAGCATCCTAGTTAGTATTCACACCACAGTCTATTGTTCTTACTTCTTTCATATTTCAGACTTGTTATGACAAATTATAGTTAGACTGTTAGATTTAGTCTTTTCAATTCCTTTGTAGGTAAATAATAATAGTGATTTTTGGGTATCTTGGTATTGTTCTGTTTTTCCGGACTACCATTCTCAAACTCTTTGTTAATTACATATTTGCAGATACTTAATTGGAAATGTCAAAAAGAATTTTAACGTACTTGCGAGCTTTTAAATATTTATGTTCATGTACAGAAAGAATCAATGGTTTGGAAGAAAAGCCAATTGAAAGAACGTATTAGCTTGTACATTTTTATGAATCAGGTAATCGAGACAACAAGATATGAATTTCCGTGTGTTTTTCGATTGTTCGAGCTAATTAAAATAGCTACAGCTAGCTAAGCTACTATTACTACTAGGTAGCACCGACCAGCTCTGATTGTTATAAGAGACTGTTCCAGATGATGTATTAAGGATGTCACGTGTAACATTCTGGAGATATCTTTGAACTTTTCTTCCTTTCTCTTATCAGGAATAAACATGTTAATGAGTTCAAATGAAAGCTTTTACTAGGATATTTAGAGATGATCTTGGTGTTAATAAAGGTTTTAGACTGGATTTCCAAATCATTAGTATTTTATACTAACTGGGCTATTGCCAGTGTTAATTGAAGTTTATGGCAACTTACCATTACAAAGTTCTAGAATTACTAGACAGTAGACATGATGGGTGAGTCAATAGAACGACGAATATACCAAATATTCTCAAATACAAAGAGGAGCTATCGAACTAATTTAACTTCTCATTACTCTGAATCTCCTCGCTTGTATAGTCTTTCAAAGGTGCACAACTAGAACAATTCCTCTGAGATCATCTGCACTTTAGGACATCGAGTACTTTATCGAAGCAACCAGAGGCATCGGATTGGACAATAGTGACATCTTAGCTTCGATATGATCAGTCAATATCCATACAAATTGTCTAAGGTATGTCGATGACTCTTTTGTGATACGACCTTATCGAGATGAAGCACTTGACAATATCGTACATTTTTGAACAATCAGTCCTTTGATAAAATCGAAATAGAATCAAACTCAGCAGCTACCATTTCCAGACGTTTAGTACAAAGCGACAGAATGGGTTCCCATCAAAGGGATAAGTACAAGAATGTTGTCCACACTGTAAGTCAACCAAATAAAAGTGAAGGTCAGATATTTCACTCTCTATTCCACCAATGTTCCCACTTTTTGTTTCTCCAAGTTTACATTTGCAGCTCTGGGAGTTTACCACGCCTACTCTTTTACGCGCGTTTTATGAAAAGTGCATACCACGTTGTGCTGCTTGCGCAGTACATGTCAAAATAGCAAGCTCTGGAAGTTGCTTTGAGGGAGAGAGAGAGAGAGCAATAGAATCCACAAATTTGTCGAAGTGAAATATCTGACTTTTATTTAATCTCTGGCTGCGCAGTTGAGGAAGCGAGTTAACGTCATGGCAGTAAAGGACCGCTAACGTTTTTTGCTAGAGCACAATCGGAAGAGCAAGTGCGGTCCCCACCACAAATCGCTGTTATTCTAGTACGCAACAAATACTCACCGGCCACTTTTATTTGGTTGACTTGTACTACAACCGCTAGAATAGTGAAGATGAGCATTACAAAATGCCTATATCCTTCCGACCAACGATTGGGGTAAAAATGCGTCCCACCGTGAGTTTTTTGCTGCACCTTTTTCTTTGTATATTTTATCACATTGTTACAAAACTGTGACAAATATAATTCCCACATTATCCTCATGTTCGTATTTAGAAAGACTGTATCCCATGCAGTGGTCAGCAGTTGTCATAAATTTCTTTTATTTGACACGAATATTTTAGTCAGATAGTGAACACAACCGCACAACAAAATTGTTCCTCGGGTCGCTAACAAACAGCGCATGCGTAGAAGAGGCACTAAACAGTCGTCTTCTGGACATAATGGTATCAATTTTTTTATACTGTACCAGTTACATCATCCAACACAGAAGGACAAATCTGTCACACGAAAAGAAAATTTCTTTGATCTTTGGGAAAAAGCTTGGCAAAGGAGTACGTGACTCAAAAATTACAAACTATTTGTTAAGAAGTTGCAAGGTGGTATTCCACATAATAATCCTCAAACTGCAAGAATTAAAGATATAAAATCGAGACATGCAACACAGAAGGACGAATCTGACACACGAGAAGAAAAGAAAATTCCTTTGATCTTTGGGAAAAAGCTTAGCGAAGGAGTACGTGACTCAAAAATTACAAACTATTTGTTAAAAAGTTGCAAGGTGGTATTCCACATAATAATCCTCAAACTGTAAGAATTAAAGATATAAAATCGAGACATGCAACACAGAAGGACGAATCTGACACACGAGGAGAAAAGAAGATTCTTTGATCTTTGGGAAAAAGCTTGGCGAAGGAGTACGTGACTCAAAAATTACAAACTATTTGTT
>VTPC01008751.1:0-85813 GCA_011009095.1 Ignelater luminosus | reverse complement strand
AAGAAGTTGCAAGGTGGTATTCCACATAATAAACCTCAAACTGCAAGAAATAAAGATATAAAATCGAGACATGCAACACAGAAGGACGAATATGACACACGAGGAGAAAAGAAAATTCCTTTGATCTTTGGGAAAAAGCTTGGCGAAGGAGTACCTGACTCAAAAATTACAAACTATTTGTCAAGAAGTTGCAAGGTGGTATTCCACATAATAAACCTCAAACTGCAAGAAATAAAGATATAAAATCGAGACATGCAACACAGAAGGACGAATATGACACACGAGGAGAAAAGAAAATTCCTTTGATCTTTGGGAAAAAGCTTGGCGAAGGAGTACCTGACTCAAAAATTACAAACTATTTGTCAAGAAGTTGCAAGGTGGTATTCCACATAATAATCCTCAAACTGCAAGAATTAAAGATTTAAAATCGAGACATGCAACACAGAAGAACGAATCTGACACACGAGGAGAAATGAAAATTCCTTTGATCTTTGGGGAAAATCTTGGCAAAGGAGAATGTGACTCAAAAATTACAAATTGTTTGTCAAGAAGACGCAAGCTAGTATTTCACATAATAATCCTCAAACTGCAAGAATTAAAGATATAAAATTAAAGATATAAAATGTAAACAATAGTAGTGAACATTCAGCATAACAAATAATTTGTAATCGTTGTAAAAGTAATAATTTCTAGGTCGTTTTTAAGAATTAAAATGTTTTATTTATACTAATACCAAAATCTGCTCTAAATCGTTGATTATAAATTAACCAGAATTCAATTTAATTTGAAATTAATCTTCCCCCAAAATACATCTGGGATACATTTGTACCTAGGCGGTGTTTGGAAGTTGAAAACTGACGCAGTAGTCAGAAGAATATAAATAACGAAGGTAATATCTGCTGAAGAGGAAGCGCTACAGATGAAAGGAGAAAGGATATCTCAAATGCTTAAAGAAAATGGATATCCTAAAATATAACTAACCTAACTAACCAAATCACAGAGGACTGAACATGCAAAGGCTGTCATCCCGTGTGCTATGTACTTACGTACTGCATTAAAATTCTTGCAAAAGCTTAGTAAAGTGGTCACCAAGCCTACGAAGAACAAATTCCAACAGATAAAGAACTGTGTCTACAACGTTCAACAATCACTACAACTTAGACATCGAGAACACAAAAACATCAAAAACGGTAAAACTGATATACCTAGAATTGGGCAACACGTATTGGATGTTTACCACAAAGCAGAATAATAGATAGACCAGGCTAATTTAGAAACCAAATCCATATAGATGTCAATACTGCGCGGAGAAGAACTAAACTGCTCAACAGTTGAAGTGGCCCACCAAAAAGAAAGGCAGAAACCACAGGTACGAGTTATGAAAAATGACCATGGGTACATTAATTTTGTATATTTGGTTAGATTTTTATTTATGTAAACCCAAATGAAATCCTTAGTAAACACCAGAAAGAAGATGGGGCCACTTCGATTGTTGAGCAGTTTATGGCATATGTCCAAACACACATTGCGCATCGACTATGCTTTCTACTAAGAAAATAGAACGCGGTGTTCGAACCCTAGTAAGATCAAAGTCTGCAAAGAAATAATATGGCAATTAAAATTAATATAAACTGAGACCGAGTTAGCTTTCGAAATGGCAATGAATAGCGCAATCAACTGTGCAAATCGATGCCAATAGTCTTAATGATAATCAATATACATCAAATCTTCAACAATCACTGGGATGTTGTTAGCAAACTTTAAAATACATAGTTGAGTTCCACGAAATTGCAATCTAGGGTATGCTCTATTGAATTCAAACCTTGCTCTGAATTTGGAAAAGTTGCAGGATACTTGGAGAAACTTAACGGCTAATTAAGAATTTCTATTCTTCCGATTGACACTTTTTTAAACTAAAATTTGAAGTAACCCCAGATGTCGATCAATACTTGTTCATTCAAAATGGCGTTCAAAACTCAGAAATTTTCATTTTTGAAGATCTTTGAATTTCCTTATAAGAACAGGCCGACTCAATAACCACGTCAAATTCGAAAGAATATTCGAAGCAACAAACACCAAATGATCGAGATGTGGTGACTGAGAATGGCGTCAAAAACTTTGGAGATCTCTCCATGTAGAGAAATTAGGATTCAGTATAATCTTAGAAATCAGCCAATATCTAGAAAATTCTAATCTCAAACCACGCGTTTCTAAAAGTTAGGGCAGCCATTTACTGACTCATTTTAAAGCGCCAAAGAAAACTGATTTCACGTTCAAAGGTTTTGCTCACTGTCTGGTAGACGCTTAGATTATTTATCGTCCAATTTTAAAAATTCTTTCGAATCTTAGGTTTGACTAAAAAAATGTGGCAATACAAAGAAATGGAGATTTTCAAGCAAGCAGATGTCGACTATGTGAATGTTTTCTAATCCTGGTTTAGTTTCTGTTGGAGAAATAAATCTTGCACAGTCTTTTTTTTCTAAATACAAGAATTCTTGTCTAAATTTACTTAATTTAACAGGATTGAATTTATTTAATCCGTGAATTAGTTAGAGAGTGAATGTAATAAAAACGTATGGGGATGGGCTTCTGACTCTGCTGTTTTTGTATATATCTTTAATCATACTAATTGTGCTCTCTGTATAACCATTACATTGAGGAAAATTTAGTGGTAATATGTGTGTAAATACCACAATTTCATAAAATTTGAAACTATTTACTCAGAAGGTGGGGCTTTATCACGGACTAATTAAAAAAGAATACTATGACGAAAAGACTGTGTATAGTTTAGATTAATTCTAGTAAAACTGACTTTTACCTTTAGCAACAATTTCTTTGTGTTTTTCCTTAATGTTATAAAAATATTTCGAATCATAACTAACATCCTATATTGATTTGGTATCCTGCTGTTTCATTTATAACTATGTCAAAATATATTCAAAGATTTTTGTTATTTAAAATGTTTTTGGAATTTATTTTCGTACCTATTTACCCAGATTTATCTTTACACAATCGCTTCCTACTTTAATATATTGTTCTGTGAACAAACTATTTTTCTAGCATAAGCTAACTTATTTCTTTCCCATCGTCCCCTTTTTTCCTTTTTGTAAATGTTGGTTTTTATCTGCAAAGAAATCTTCACATTTCGAAAGATTTACTACGATCAGACCTTTTCAATAAGTCCTAATAACCAACCGTTAACCGAAAATTTGTACACAGTAATTTCACAAATATCAGTCCATTTAAAAGCTGTTACTTAAAACGTTTTTTTTCAGAATCAGTTTGATTGTTTTTCAGGTATAATCATGTTAACAGAAGCAAATTTGTTTTGTAGAAAACCGCAAGCGATTGAATTTCATGTCCGATATACTTTCTTTGCTGAATTGCAGGCAGAAGTTTTTTCTTTTCAAACAATTTGTCTTTATAGACCTCATGGATCTCGCTGCTGATATTGAGTAGGCCTTCTAATGAATTAATGGTCATGTGTAGCATTTGTACATACTTCAGTTTCCTAATTGTATTTGCACTGTCATTTACTAATATATTGTCTTTGAGTATACCTTGTTCCGGTCCAATTCGCAACAACTTTGGCACCTACTTAATTCTTTTATTGCTTTAACTGAGAATAAATAATTTACAACGTTCAACGTAAACTAAAACAAACCCCATATTTACATAAGTTATTCCCAAGAATTGAACACGTAACCTTTCTTTATCATCATCATAATGTAAACTTTTCATGGGAGACTTGATTTAATGTTGTGAGCAAACTACAATATACAATCAATTGCATTGTTTTTAAATCTATTTTTAATCAGAATTTGTTATCCTAAAACGCAACGATTTACTTCGAAGTATTTCACTTCTCAGTAAAATAGCCGCATTGACTTTTTGTTTTACGCAAAGACCTCTGAATTATAAATAAATATCACACATTCCAAGTCATTGGTAAAATTCGAGTTTCACTATCAGCAAAAACATTCCAAACGAGTTATGGCAATTATCAAAATAGGCTTTGTGATTTTAGATGAATAGTGGCATTGTTTCTCTTTATTTATTGACATCTTCATTCAAGGAAAGCAGTAGATAACCCTTCAAGAATTACAAATCAGGACATTTATGTCTAACAGAAAGCATTGGGGTTTAACCAGTTTTAGTTTTCCATTGGAATTGAAATAAGCTCCAGGACAATGCAAAATAAGTTATCGACTGTGGTCTTCTGTATACCCAGGAGAATATTCATTTGGAATCTGATTAAATCGTGACATTTCTTGATCGACGGCTTCTTACATCTCTACAATTCTTTGATCTTTCCATGTTGCCTATTTTTTGCAAAAAGCATGTTTTGGAAAATTGAATGAGTGTTTGCTTCTTTTCGGTATTCTTCATAAAATATAAAAGTGTACTTCTGTACTCTTTATGTATTTTAACAAATGTTATTGAAACATTGAGACAATTTTAATTTTTTTATTTAAATTCGACATTTATTGCCTTGAAGATGTTCTCATAGGCTTTGCAAACTAATTGAAATTAATCACTATCGTGATGTATGTTGGCGAAAATCATCAACCAATAGATGGTATTAAAGAGAGTGAACAGCAACCACAACCAATGTTGCCAGAGCTGATAATGAATTCTAGTCTTGCAGGTTTTACAACGTCTGCGACTGTTTTTGACGAAGTGCTTTACTATTGTATCAACGTTGTGCTAGAGGTCGTCACGATCATGTGTTTCTCCAATGCTGTCGTTGTCCTCCAACAGTTGTTAGTGCGAGCTCAGGAAACTGGAGAATTGAAATTGATGTGTTGCCTGCTTGGTTTGTTGTTTGTCATTCAGAAGAATCCATCGAAACGCCCAAAGATGAGATACAGTATATTGTTCGAATTGGCTCTGGCAAAAATCCAAACCTTCCTTTAACTATGCGCCTGGGTTTTTTTGAGTCGGCGGTAAATTCCCAAAGATCGTGGTCTCTAATAGTGTTTGATTAGGTTTGATTACTGCCTAATTTCTATAATAGAATCCTTTTTAACTTGATACGTCCACCTCGTTAGAAATTCCATTTGCTCTAAGCATATTATTGAGAGAATCGAATTACTCGTACCATGCGTTGTTCAAAAAATCAAAAACGTTTGCTCCTAACGTTGTTTATTGTGTTGGAACACAATAGGAATACACTGAAATTCAGTTTCAATTTCAAACAATTTTCCCCCGTACTTCTTTCTTTTTCTTCTGATTTCATCTTTAGAAAGTCGTAACTCTGTGTTCGGTGTATAATTTCAAAAGCAGTTGGGATGCAAAAATATTTTTATTTTTAATATTTTTCTGTTTAACTTGTATGATTCTGCCATATTTGCAAAGTGTAACATTGCATTTTACGTTATTGAGTTGCATCCAGTACAGAAGACTTTTTATGTCTCTATAATTCAACATGGGGAAAAGCGTACGTTTCCTATATAGGCATAGGTATAGGCATGAACAGACATTACTATTTAAGCCAACTTGTCTATCACCACTAATATCCTCTCTTGGATAATTATGATCAGTCCCAATATCGTTTTTGGAAAAAGAAATAGAAATGATGTAGAAAGTTTCTTGGCAAAAACTACCTTTACACTAACACTCTTTTTGTTTACACCACAAGAATCTGTTAAGATAGGTAAGGCTTCATCAGCTGTATTATGTTCATAGGTGGTCTTCCCATATTGGCATTGCAGTTTGTATCTGTTGGAATTTTTATTTGTCAGACTAACTGCAAGAAATCTTTGTCTAAAAGAACTTGCTAAATGAATGCATTCATCATGCCCAAAATGTCTATAATCCAAAGCTGAATATTGTTTATTATATTTAAATAATCTACAGACATAAGATTGTGTCTGGTGTTTTTTTTTTGTCAAAAAATATGTTGTGCCGAAAATTCTACTTCCTAGTATAGTCAGCTGCATTTGAGCTAACTATAGATAGTCTGTCCTTGTCCTTATTGGATAGAAAATTTTTGTGACGTGGCGGACTAGTTATTTGACGCATTTAATAATGTAGATTACCATGTAGTCGATTCAGAAGGGGATAGTGATCCCCAGTAATGTAAAAAGTGCTCTAAGTGCTGTGAAACTTTGCAGAAATAAACCTTCTCAAGCTAAACACGATGAAGCAGTTTGTTTCATTAACAATATCTTTGACCTGGAAACTTCTCACGACTTCCAAGGTTTTTATCAATTGCTAGTAATGTTTACTTGCTTGTATTATATCATAATGAAAACATCTCTTTCATAATTAAGATCTGCCCTACAGGCGTGGCTTTTAATGTTTGAAACTGTACAAAAAGATCTGTGGTGCAAACACAGATGGGTATTGGTCACAGCCCTTCAAAAGGTCCAAGTAGTTTTTATTGGATAAACTATTGCATCTCCTTAGAGCCTCCTTGGAATTAAACAGAGGACGGGGTGAATTCTAAATTACTCAATGCTCTTTCCTTTCTATTCAAGAATGGTCAGTTTGAGCATTTTCGTTTCGACCTGTACCTACAAGGATTGTTTTCATAAGACTCCCCTGATCTATTGGCCTCTTCTTTTCATTTTTCAGAAAATAATTTTTTCGTGATTCAATCTAGATTAAACTTGTAAAGAAAAATTCTAGGTAGATTTTAGTTTTGACAAATTAATTAATGTAATGTATTTTAATTGCAAAATACGTACAAAGGGATAGGTAAAAACACCAACTTCATCCTTATTTATAGAATCTAAATGAAACCATACAAATGAAATGTTTTTTACGTCAAGTTTTCCAACAGCCCCTGCTTGAGAAATTATCACGCATCTTTAACATTTTCTCACAAATAATTCCAATTTGAATCGTAAGTTAAATCCGAACCAACTCATATGAATATTAGCTCTACAGGTAAAGAGAGATTATTGAACCATAAATGGGTGAATTAATTAAGCAAATATCTTAGAGGCTTGGCTTTAAATTAAACTTTAGAACAACCTTCCACAAAATGATCGTAACTGTTCCCATTGGATAGTTTTAGTGTGTAAACTGTATTCTGATTACCTTGATGTGGCTTGCGTTGCAAACGAAAAAAAAACAACACACGTAGCAGAAATTTGTGATAAAGGATGTAGGGCAATACTTCACATAGAAGTTATCAGCGGTAACGAGGAAACTCGACGACCGAATTGGGACACGGGGACATTCATTTTATTTTACAAAAATTAGGTCGCTTTTATACCGGCACGAAACCAGTACATTTTGCAACTTAATGGAAACAATGTTTTACACTAATTATAATAGCAGAAAAAATAAATTATAAATTATTATTGTCAGTTTTATAATTTTAAAAAGCCAACTTAAACACCTGAATGAGAAAGTTGTCAAGATAATATCATTTTTCACTAATCAGTTGAATAAAAAAAGCAATACAATGCTATTATTATTATTATTATTATTATGTAGTATATCACATTTCTAAAAGTCAATTAAACTACATACGTCATCATCAGACATATGCTTATTTTATTGGTTTGTCAATTACTTTATTTAAAACGTCTCTTTGTTACAGACAATCGACCATGCTGACGGAAGAACTACACGGAACTTGACGTTGGTTGAAAGTGCGGTGAAAATAATTTCTTGAAATTGTGATTAAATAAAAATAGTGCTAACACAATTAAATAATACTAATAATAATGGGCGATTCGAATGAATTGCGAAGTGTTACCATACACTTGCCCATGGAAAATGAAAATGAACCCCTTCAAGAAGGAATCGCAACGTACAAAGCAAGCAATGTACGCTCACCTCCTCCTAAGGAATTAGAATCACTCAATAATGTTCTTAGGTAAGAATCTATAACTTTTGCATGCTAGACTACTTTCTGTCTTTTGATAATGTCTAATAAAGAGAAAGTTTTAAGTAGGTTTTTGAGCGTTAACATTAATAACTCAAGCGTATTACATGATTTTAAAACTTACCAAAATATTTCCTGTTTTAATGTTTAATTTTTGCGTTTTCACTAATAAGGCATGACCTATGGAATCTTTTCAAATCCAATCTTTGTACCGAGATCTTTGAAACAAAAAATGTAAATAACATACAAACAATCTACCTACGCATTACCGTGTAAATATAACAAAAAGTCTTAATTATGTTTGTTTTTTTTTTTGTTCTGTGGGAAATTATAAATTATAATGGTAAGCAGTTACTCAAATAGTTTGTTTAATAATGAGCTTGAAAATCTTGTTTGGAATAAAATTATATATTAGCATCAGTTTTCTACAACGTGACTTTGAGAAAAAAACGAAATTCTATTTGCTCACAAAAAAGACAAAGCTATATCATTTAATTGATTTAAGAACAAGTGAAAAATATCTCTTCTCTTATCTTACAATCTGCGTAAGAGAGCAGGGTGTAAATCATCTCCCTTGGTTAGCATAAGATACTACATGTTTGAATTATATTTGGAACATTTTCATAATAATCTTTGTATTTTGATAATAATGCAACTGTCCGTGTTAAAAACAACTTTTCCGACTACTCTAAAAATACCTTATCAGGTTTCGTCATTTAAAAATTTGTTTACACCTTTTTTATAATTTATTAATGATGTAATTTGCAGATTTTAAATTGATCGTTTAACTCTTTTTTGCCTCACATTTTTTGTTTTCTTATATGGTACCTATTTGCATTTTGCATCCATTTTATTCACTCACTGTTGCTATCCTGAAATAACCTAAAAATAAAAACGGAAAAGTTTCTCCAAGCGAAAATTCTACGATTTAGAAAAACAAGGTGTACTCCAAGAAGCATTGAAAAATCTATTGATTCAAAACGCCAAAATTAATTGAAATAAAGACTGTAAAATCTGAATCATCTCAGGGAAACTTTAGAAAGTGAGAAAGCGTCAAAGAAAAATCAAGGAAACTCTTTAAATATGTTATCATCAGTAATCTAGAGACTATGATCTGGAACTGTCTGTAGATTAAAGGTCATACTATAATTAATTATATTGAGATTCCTGTTAATTCTTCAAAAATATTTCTTGCATAACATAAATTTCCAAGAGCAGTGGGTTTTCCCATGGTCAATAGTTGACCTATCATAGTAGGCCTAAAATCATAAAAATGTAACTTCAGTAATTTTCAACTACGGCTGGGTAATATTCAGATTTCAATATTGAATATCGATATTAGAAAAATATCGATATTATTTTATATATCGTTCAAGCGATATAATATCGACGTATTCGATATATCGATCAAGCGATGAACTATTGACGGTAGTCAATATATCCGTTCAAGCGATAAAATATCGATGTAATTGTTCGATATATTGATCAAGCCATAAAGTTTCGACGGTAGTCAATATATCGTTCAAGCGATAAAATATTAGCGTATTCGATATATTGATCAAGCGATAAAATATCTACGGTAGTCGATATATCGTTCAAGCGATAAAATATTGACGTATTCGATATATTGATCAAGCGATAAAATATCGACGGTAGTCGATACATCGTTCAAACAATAAAACATCGACGTATTCGATATATCGATCAAGCGATAAAATATCAGTAGTATTTGATATATCGAAGAACCATTTGATATCAATATATTGATGTAAGAATAAAAGAATGAGATGTCAATATCTTATCAAAAAATACATCGATACATTGATACCAATCGGTTGAAATTTAGATTCCAGAGCGGAAATACATATACTTTGAATTATTTTCATTTGAGCAACATATTGGCATTCAGTCTGGTTATTCGTCTGCAGTATAGTATTATTTATACTTATCGTTAATTATGACTTTTTATGAGATTACCTGTTACTTTATTAATTTTGGCATTACCCTTTTTAACATGGCATCGAATTTTGGAAATATGTGTAAATTGCGGAAAGGTACCCATTGTGGTAATTTAATAAAAAAATAGGCTCCTATATTCCACTTTCTATAGAAATTTTGCTACGCGTTGAGAGCAAGATTACGAAATAGTAGCAATTCAAGAATTTCAAAATATGTATAATACATACAAAGGTTAAAGAGTGTGGGCTTTTTATAGACACACAATACAGTTTTTTGACAGCATCTCCCGATGCCTTAATTAAAGAGAATGGGGCTATTGAAGTAAAACGTCCTGCAAATATTGCAAAGTCTATTGTTTCAGAAGGAATTCTAGAAGAAAAAAGTAAATTATGTAAGTGAAAATAATGGAAAGATTGAACTGAAACTATAATTAACTATTACTATCAAATCCAGAGCCAGTTGCATATAACAAACCGTAAATACTGTATGTTTATAGTGTAGACTTCTCGAAATTTAAGTGTCGGAAATTTACCGAGATGATAATTTTTGACAAACAAAGATGTGTGAACAATTAGTGACTTTTCTCAATCTATGTTTTTTGAGATAATAAATATTTAGATCTTCAGCATCCATAAAAGTTTCCCATAAAGGATCTTTGCTTGTAATCATGCACACACATTCTGTAACAATTGTACATTTTAAGAATCTTTTTGTGTTAATCGTCATATACTATCTAATATAAGGCGTGAAGAATTATTATGCTTATTATGCTAGTAGAAAAATAGAAATTCCATTTTTCAAAGCAATACAACAGAAGGTCGACTATCCGTGTTAATTGGAGCACCCTTAACGCGAATAAAGAAAAAAACCTGCATAATCCAAAGTAGTATTGGTTTTAAAACAAACTAGAAGTCTGGACGACTACTATAATTGTAAAATATACTTGTTTTTCCTCATGCCAAAAACAAATGACACAAAATCAGTTTTGATTTAGAAGTACATAAACAGAGTTTACAAAATTAAAGTTCGTTTTAAAACCACTATTATCTACACGAAATCGTAGGTTACTACACGAAAAAAAATGTTTTGTTGGTGGTACAAAAAATTTAGTGGAATTTTGGATAGCAAATATTTTTTTGTTGTAGCAACAAATTAATCTGTTTCTAACTCAAAAATAAATTATAAATTCGTTGTATCTACCATAGTGTTGTAGTGACAAGAGCAGAAAATTATACTGCGTGACAAAAATATTTGCTGTTCTTGCAAAAATATTTGCTGTCCAAAATTCCACTAAATTCTTTGTACCACTAACAAAACATTGTTTTGCGTGTACGAATATCAATGTAATATCGAAATATCGATATTTATATCAGATTAACAATATAATATCGGCATATCAATATCGATCGGATATCAAAATAATATCAGAATATCGATATAATATCGGAATATCGATGTATATCGAATTATCATAATAATATCGACATGCCGATAAATATATATTGGAATATCGATGTATACAATATATCGATATTTTCAGAAAACGATAATCGAAAATTCAATAAAAACACCTAGCGCTATTTTCAACAATCTACAGGCCCTAATTAATTTCCATCTTAGAGGACCATGGATCCTCTTTCCATAACTCTTGTTTGGTCTAAGGAGTTCTGTGTCTATTGTTTATATAATCATAAATAAATATGTAAAATAATAAAATAATAAATGTTATTTATTAAAGCTTATAAATTGTTGTGAAACCGTAAAGAACCAATTAACTGATATGAGTTGATGTTTGGCTGAGATTCAAATACTAAGAGAGATCTGTAAAATGTTGACAAGCTTTGTATGTATACCTGTACCTGTGTATAACGAAGTTTTTTATCTCCAAGCTTTCAAGAAGTAGATAATATTAAATGTTCTAAGGAAGTCGCTGTAGATACTTTAAATGGAATTAGACAAGAAGCAAGATGGGTTTGTCCATTGTTAGTATCGGGACGCTTTAGATTGACTTGGTAGGTATTTTATTACATTTTCTATATCAAACCACTTTTTGACCAATAAATTTTACTACAAATAATAAGGTAACTAAACTTTTTATTTTTCATTTCAAAGTAGACTTTTTAAAGCAAATGGAAATATAGGAATTTTGTTAGCATCTGGACACCACAAACGAGAATTAAGTCACAGTCTGTTGTTTAAAGTATGATTCTTCAAACTCAGGTAATTTATTAAATTGTTTTACCAATAAATAAAAAGTGCACTATTTAAGACGTAGTAAATGATTTTTTATTTCCCAAATAAAACTAAAATAATCTAGAACCCAATCGCATTAATAAATGTAATATGTATGCTACTATCAGGACTTTAGTATTGGGACAAATTATACAATGTAATAAATTTACTATGTGATGCTTTTGATTAAATTGTTTATTGACTTTATCTTTGTTAATAACTAAAGAACAATATTAATAAAGAACTAGAATAAGTGGTAAGACTATTCGTAATGTATTACCGTAGCTTCATATTCACACGAGTTACTTCAGTCATCATTGCATGGAACTTGCAATTGATTATGATGTATCGGGCAATAGCAATCACTTGATGAATCTTCTAAGTACCCTTTACGTGAATTATACCATCCCACTTCTTATCTAACTGTGCTACACTAGAGTAGTCAATTTTCAATAATGGTACAAATATCACGGTGGTTTTGAGATTTTGGCATACATCACAGAAGCTTTTAGCATCACGTACTACGCTTTTTTTGGAACGTACCATATTCCAGACGTGGCGTTTTGCAACACTGCCGACCCCATCTACAATCCCTTTTCCATAGGATGATGCAAAAAATGTCCATGACAGTCTTTCTAACGTCTTCTTTCACAAAAGTAGTATTGGAAAAATTGAACCTCTGTTTAAACTGTGATGCTGCTCCTTCAGAAAATATGGAAAGTGTCTTCAGTTTTCGCTCAAATAGTTGTCTAATATTGATCGAAGAAATGTATCAAGGCAATATCTATCGTGAGATATATTGTTTGAAAGAACTGCTTAATTTGTGCATTTTTTTGCCATTCCAAATTACACATGTACACTGCTACTTGGAGATTTGATCAACGCGCTGTTTTCATTTCATCTTGATAGTTGCAGGTGTAGTTCTCTGCAAAGTCAATTTGCATCACAATGCATTGTCTTTTGAAGTGTTAAAGTATTTTTGTGATTATTGCTGATCGTAGAAATGCTACAGACACTGTGGTAGCTGTGCTCTCAATTCATCAACTACATCAATCACAGCTTCTCGTAACGCTTATCAATCATTTTCCACTAATTGTATTGCATTGTGCCACAGTCATATTCTGCAGTTAAGCAATTATCAAACAGGCTCTCAAATGTTCTTTTGCATGTAGTACATTCGTAAGTCATACATTTATGGTTGCTTATATTACAAACCACCTAAGAAATAAACTCTTTACTGGAATCTTTGGAAATTGGAAAGTATCTTGCGATTACCTCTCGTAAGGTTTCAAAATTTTCATGGTATCGACAAACGCAGACATTGCGAGGAATGTCGCGATAACGCTTTATATAATTAGGGCGTAGCTCTGAAAATTTACTGCGACCAACACGTTCATCTGGGTGCTTCTCTTTAAACAGATTAAATGCTTCGGTAATTGTAAATAGCAAATGATGTCGGGCCATTATACCATTAGTACTGGAAGATGACCTTTTTACATAGGCAGTTTTTTTACCAGGATCAATTCTACTGATTTTGTCACTGTTATGAAAATTTGCATTTCATTTGTGTTTATTTGTTTCAATGGTTTAAAATCCACATTATACTGCAAGCTTTTTTACTAGGGCTTTTTGTGTCTGAGGACATTTAAGCATTGCTTTGTCTACTTTTTTTGTAAGTCTTGCCTAGGGCAGATGGGGAAATTTTATCTGCAGGTGTATTTATATTTTTAGAATCTTTTTGTTTTTTAGCCGCACGGCTCGATTTTTTTTCTGCCTCCTTAGCTCTTTTCAGTGTTGCTTCTTCTGCAGTTTCTAGTGATTTCTTCTTGTCTCTATTCTTCTTCATTATTTCTTTTATCTGAAGTTTATTTTTTTCATCATTTCTATGTCTTTCTTCGTGTAATCTTTGATGTTGAGCATTTGTCTTGCCCATGTTGTTGAGTTTTCTAGGAGCCAAAGGAAAAACATGAGTTTTAATATTTTATGGCACGAATGTTAGTTCATGGTTGAATTGATTCTTACTTTAGATGACTATGAAATTTAATCTATCTACTTGAATACACATAAAACAGGAAAGCTAAACACAAAGATGCACTTAGTATAACCAGCTTCTTTTAATAAATTGTTAGTACCAGGACACAACTTCACAGTGAAATTTTATAAAATAAATAAATAGCAGAATAGTGACAGGTATTGCTCTGTTTTAGTTAAGATTTTACTAGAAGTGTTAAAAATAAGAAGCATATGGCACAAACATTATCGCCTTTTGTACATATTATTGTGAATTTGCGTTAATATCAGGACCATGAAAAGCTTTCACAGGTATGTTTTACGTCACGTCATCACAATAAAATACATGATTATTGCGCGTTATTTAATCTTCTAAAGTGTGTTTTTCTTCACTAATTACTAACCAATTTGTAATTCAATTTGACAATAAAATTGTGGGATTAAATTCCATAAATGTTTATTTTTTTAGTTGATATCATTAAAGTATAAAAGTCTAGATCGAGTTTTTCATTTTTTTGAAGATATCTTCAAGGAATTGAAAATTTATTGCGCGTCCGTCACATTCGTAGAAGTCAATGTTCTTCGAATTTCTAGTTTTTGGAAAGTGTTTAAACATATAGGGCGCTGCAGGTCTAACGGAGTGCGTCAAAGATCATACGGTAGATTTTCAAGTGTATTCAGGGAATCATTTGTATATTTAATTGTTGCAAGTTCATTTTAAATCGGACTATTTGTTTACAAAGTTCGGAATACTTCTACGCAAGAAAGGAGAAAAAAGATGTTAATTGTACAAATCAACAAACATTAGATACCAAAGCGTTGGTGATAGTGAGTCATTGCAAAGTCTCAATCATTTTGATCTTCGACTCACTGTTGCCTAACCAAACATAATTTAATTCACTAATTTAGACTGTCCTGTAAAGTGATAAAGTTGTAGTTATATATAATTTATGTAACATACAAAATCGCTACAGATGAGTTCTTCTCTTTGACAAGCTATCGGAACTTAGCCATAGCATGACTAATTTTATAATTTATGCACTATAACAAATTATATAATGAGACCAGATCTTCTGCTCTTTTGCTTGCCCTGGAGTTTATTGACTTTCGAAATTCAAATCAAGAACATTTTTGATGGTGTAAAGATTTAGATTCTCGTGGTCATCAGCTAAACTTTCCTTTACCTGACAAGTTTATCTTGCCTACGGAAGACAATCTTGTGCTACTAGCAAATTATTTGTTGTAGTAGTTCAGTTTGTTATAGTTAACCAGTAAGTATCACGGCATGCTAGGCAGATTACATGATTGATATATGATATTTAGTTTTATAAATTGCTTACGGAACATACACCATAGAAGAATGAACATAGTCCAATATTAGTCCCAATTCAGCTCTTTTAGTGCACTAGCTCAGTGAAGAAAAGTAATCCTCATAACGTGTACAGCAAGCATGGGCAACCAAAGCTCAAATAGGGCCCGGTTGAAGCTTTAAAAGTTTGAGAGCCACAACCAAAACGATATATCCCATAATTACAATCTATAACTGTATACATATATGCAGAAGTAGTAAAGCTCCTAGAATTAGAGGAAGCATCAGGTTTAGCAATTTTAACTAACTTATTAAACTCAATTCGTAACACCGGCGTAATCCCAAAAGACTGGCTCAAATCAACATTCATAGCTATTCCAAAGAAAGCAAACTCATGAAATTGTGACGATTACAGGATAATTAGCCTTATGTCCTATATCCTAAAAACTTACTTAAGAATTATTCATACATGCATCTACAAAAAGTGCGAAAACTGGATAGACAACTGTCAGTTTGGATTTCGTGGTGGAGTGGGCACAAGAATGTTCTAACTCAGAGATGTAGGAACATGAACGTAATTGTTTACCCATGCTTCATTGATCATAAGAAGGCTTTTGATTGCGTTAAATACGAAAATCTAATCGAAGTCGTACGTGAGACCGGAATTGACTGGCAAGAGATCAGAACCATATCAGAGCTGTACCGGCATCAAACGGCACAAGTTAAACTTGAACAAGAAACAACGGAGGCTGTATTAATAAAGGAAGAAATTCATTCTTTCACTACTTTTGTTCAATCTTGACTCGCAAGCAATTTTCAGAGAGGCGCCCAGTGAGATGCAGAAAGGAATATAAGCAAATGGCGTGATAGTGAATAACATCTGTTACAGTGATGACTGTGTTGTATTGGCAGACAATATAGCTGATCTACAAGAGTTAATAAATCACATTGGACTTTCTATGAATGTGACTAAGACAAAGCTTCTGGTTTTCGCAAAAACAAAAGTTGACGCTGACTTTTTAATTAAGAACAAACAGAGCAAGTAAGTTCTTTTAAGTACTTGGGAACTAACATTAACAGTCAGTGCCACTCGAAAAGAGAAATTAAATCAAGAATCGAACAAGCAAGGGAGGCCTTCTTCAGCATGAAACAGTTTTTTAAAAGTCTGACTTAGCTCTTGAGCTTAGAATGCGTATGATCAAATGTTGTGTCTTTCTCATTCTATTATACGGATGCGAAAGTTGGACACTTGACCCAGCGACTGAAAGAAGAATAGACGCCTTCGAGATGTATTTATACAGACGTATATTAAGAATACTATGGGGAATTAGCAACGTGGGAGTTCTGGCTCGATAGCGAAAAAAGAAAGATTTTATGGGAACAATAAGAGAAAGAAAAACAAGTTGCACAGGGCACTTAATGAGAAGCGAAAAATGCGAGTTTTTAATATCAATAATAATAGAAGGCAAAATACAGGGAAAAAAGATCGGTAGAAAAAAGACAGAGTTCCTGATTAAAAGATATAAGAAGATGGTTTGGTTTTGTACCTTACTGGACATATTCAGGGCTGCGACATCCAGAATAATGATGACCGATTGGATCGCCAACCTTTGAAGGGAGACGACAGATTAAGAACTGTATACATAGATTACAATAAAGATAAATTACCATTAAGTTGCAATTTGCATATTGTTCTTCTTCTTAACAGTAAGGTCATTATTATTTCACGAGGACTCTGAGCCACTGAGTCTTGCGATTTTGTCCTCCAGATCCTCCTAGAGGATGTTTTATTCTCTGGAATATCACAGTCGAGTAGATATCCGCAAACATGGTTGGCGTTTGACGGGTTGCCAGTTCTGAATGTTACTGCTGGATATAGAAACCAAACTACTGAGCTCATGAGCTGATCACTCTAATCACTGGAACAGCTCTAAATACAGAAAATCCAAATTCAATGAGATTTGCCACATAAAATAGAACATTAGTCTGGCTGACACGCTGAAAAATATTAAGGGTGATACATTAAGAAAAGGAGGACAAAGCAAAGCTAATGATAATAGCCTTGAGAGTGCCTTGAATCCTAATGAAGAACTTCCTATAGTACCATTCAAAAATGTCTGTTCGCCCATCATGACTAGAAAAATGCCTCGAGAACACAAACCAACCTTGGCCTTTATAAGAGATTCAACAAAAGCACAAATCCGCTGCTCCATACTGTTCTAATCTTCTAGTATCAAAATCTTCATGTAGAATTGCAAGTTCTTGTGTGTATAGTTAAATAACCAATCAACATTTACATAATATCTTACACAGAAAAGATTTACCAAGATGATCAAAGGTGTCTCTGTCTGCTTGTAGTGCACTAGAGCGTTTAAAACAAACTTTGCTGTCTAGGTTTTGAGCTATCCGCTTGTCAACACTCTCGTCTTTATAAAGGTTTATTATTACATAGTAGGTACATATTTCCAGTAACTCCCACTTTACTCCTTTATCGCTTACATCTCATTTTATTGTATGTCGTCTTTAAAGCAATTGTTTTATCTCTCCTTGAACTGCTGACTTACATATAATTAGTATTTGTATACATTTGCAGTGCTGAAAATCTTGACGTTGGAAAAAGGTCTTTTTTCATGAAAATTACTCATAATTTTAAAAATCAATTAGTTTCTTAAATGTCATTTTTTATATTGAGATTAAAAAATCGACTGTGTTGGTTATTAGCCCAGTGAGATATGGCAACCGAAGGCATGTGCCATTTATACTTAAGTTTTCTTCTTCCATACTAATATTTACATAAATATGAGATCCGCCATCTTACGTTTTTGTCCAAAAAGAAGGCCTATTTAGTATGTCTGTTCTGTTAGAAGTTATGAAACCTGCTGCATTTGAGTTTTCAGTTAACCTGTAGGTTATTCGCTCGATCTGCATAATATGCGACTTCTTCGTTAGAGTACAAATCAGGGGAAAATAACATTACTAGCAAAATTTATGAAGAAAAATCTTAGAAATGTCTGTAGCCAATTTCAGGTGGTCAAATGTTAATTCTTACTCGCTTCTAAGAGTATTAAGACCTTTCTTGGTTATAATAGAACAAACCACTGGAAAGGCTAGCTTTTGCTTGACTGTAAAATCTTCTTTTTTCTTCTTGGTTTCTTTTTTATTGAAAATTTCGATTTTCAAAGAGTGCTTTTTGGAATGGGATCTTCTGTTAAATTCCTGGAAGGGAAAGAGAGAAATTGCAGAAACCTTGTAGTGCTGCAGTGCCCCTGTTGATGCTGGTCACTGGGCAGCCTTTGTTTTCTGGAATACTCGCAGCGCGAAACACTTCTGGTGGAAGTATCTTTCAAAGCAGTACTCGTGCTGTATAGACTGTGCATCTTCATTTTGACTGCAGTTAATGTATCAAAAGTGAACAGGATGTTTTATGAAAGTTTTACGCTCGTCCAGATATTTTGATGATTTGATAAATCCTTTCTGAATACATCTTCCTGATGGCTTTCCCATAAGCAACAGCAAAATTTTATCAGTCGGGTTTTGCATGCAAAGGAAGATCGTCTCACAATCTTTGTGTATGAATATCGGCGAAGAGTTTTGTCTCCACATGTATTTGCCATTGTAGAGCAGCTGCAGCGCGATTTATTGGATTGCCAGTAGTCTAGCTTTATTAAGATAGCATGGTTACCAGGCTGTTGACCGCGTGTCGACCATGGCTTGAGACGTCAAGAGTCGTTTTTCGTTTTAATACTACTGAATTCGGCTCACACAGTTGGGCACAGTTACCAGAGTTAGATTTCTTCTGGTGATATGCGTGCAATCAAGTGTTTGTTATTTTCGAATAGTTTTTTAATTTTATCTTTAAGAGCATTTAATGGAAGTGTTTTGTTAAATGAGATTCTGAATTCAATTCTCAAGTAAGGTCTTTTATGAAATAAAAAACCGGTTTGTATTTTAAACCAAACAAGCTTTGAGAAGAGAGGGGGAGAGGTTACGAAATCTTTGGGATGCTGTGAAGTTCGGGGAAAATTTTAAATAGGAAGCTTGTAATACCCTAAATGAGCTTAATTACCGTCTAGTACTAATAATATTACATAATGAATGACATTGAGGTCAGTTATTATAAGATAGCACACAATACGGACTGATCTGCGTGAAGCTGGATAAATCCAAAAAAAAACAAGTTCATTCGCTTAAGTAACATAACACTCAAGCGCAAAGGAAAAGCACCATTAACAATATTAATAATAGATTTGGAACGATTTAACGTATTGCATGCTAAAATTGTTGAGCAATTGCCAAACTACTTCCTTCATAAATCTTGCTGCATAGTTACCATTACAAGTTTTTCCCAATTTTAATGGCTCTTTTGATAATTTTCCAGGAAGTGTCAAATTTTTTATTTTCTTTAAAGTTTTGTCAAATTTAAGTACTAGGCTCTATCAACCTAATCTGAAAAGCTGACACTATTTTGTAACTTTTTGAATAACAGCCTTGAGTGGACCTAATATGCTCTTAATTGTTTTAATAAGAAAATTGCAGACAGTGGAAGTTAATTTACAAAAATTATGTGTTTGTGTTTAAAAATGATTCTGAAGGCTAATGTTAAAAAATATAACCTTTTATGGATCTAATTTTTTGTTGTATTACCGTTTTCGTAAACAAATTTTTATCGTAAGCGAAGTTGTCCTTTTAGTGTAAATAATCGTATCAATTACCTTAAACTGGTATTAAATAAAATCGATATATATTTATTTTAGTACCAAATTGTTCTTAATATAAAATAAAAGGTTCTATTCCATTGTTTTCGATGCTATCAGCTTATCTTAAATCAAACATGAAATTCGGATTTAATTTTTTCCAGCATATAAATCCAATCTCACGAATATATCTGAAAAAAACCGACCATAAAATAAGCAATCAAAAAGATCATCACGTACTTGCACATACTTTTCAAGTGTTTTATTCTAAATCTATTTAGATTAAATCTAGGCCTCTTAAAATCCATACATTGTTGCTTTGTAATTCGTATAAATTGCTCTTAATGCTAGTGTGCACTTAAGAATAAGTTCAAAGTACTTCTACTTTTAACCTTTGAATTAAACTGCAATAATACCTTTTAATAGGAATGCCAGACAAATTTTATCTTCTTTTAAATTGAAGACAACTGGGTATGATATTACAAACCGTTAGAGTATTAAGAAAACTGATATTAACATCTGGGCTGCAAACAATTAATCTATTATTATGCAAAGGCCAATATAATATTTAAAATTAAATTTAAAGAGGAAAACAACAAAATATTAGCCAATTTTTTAAATTTTAATTAGATTTCTGACGTTTTCGTGTAGATATGAATTGATATAAAATGCTATTAGTCATAATGTATAATAATTTAATAAAACAATGGCTTGAATAAAAATAACTACTACAAATGTTAGTTATTAGGTCGATATACAAAGGCCTTGTGGGTTGTAGAAACCGATAATTGTTTTATATTTTCTATTCTTTCTTTCTATATTATTTAAGCATCACAACCTACTATTTTGTAATCTCCATTAGAATTCCCTCTAATTATAAAAATAAACTTGGCCGCATGTCTGTTGATTTACGTGTCTCTAGCATTGCTATTATATAGGGATACTACGTTTACAAACTTATTTATCTCACCATTACCGCAAGGAATATTAAATTTTTAAATAGTTTTACCGTCTTGCCTAAATTGTTTTGTTACAGAATCAATTTTGTTTCTATTTTTTTTTATCATTTAAATGACGAGAATTGAATCATTAATTCATGAAACACAAACATCAAATCTTTTACGACAGGCTTTCAAGAAAGTTTCCCAAACATCTACTAGATAAGAAGCCCGAACAGATTTTATAAGAAATATAAATTTCTGACAGACAGACTACACTCTAATCTAGAAAAAGTCATTAACACACAGCGCAGCGAATTATGGGGAAACTGGCGTAAATCAACATTCAGTTATCTTCTGTACTAATGTAGTACAAGCGTTTCCATTAGATGGCACCTTATTTCATTTGCTGGAAAGGAAAATTGTTGGTATTTCTTTTGCAACAATAACAATCTCAAGATGGTTTTACACCTAGCAATAAATTTTAGTTCTGTGTAAAACAGCAGATGCGCCATCTTTACAAATTTTGCTCAAATGCCACAAATTCTCTTTGAACGATTTTTGTTTTGCGATGGCCGTTATAACGCTAATTCTCAAATTGCCACCATTTTGCAAAAAACTCACCGTCACAACTAATGGTCTTTGCATTTTTCTAAATGCAAAACTATATGTCTTAATTTATGCGATCCATTTCAATGATACCAAAGTTAGAAATATAGAAAACTCTGTGCACCCTCTTACAGTAAATCTTTGCTTATATACATAAGTACTAAATCGCGAGTTCTCATAGATCCCCTATTTATACGCAAGTCAATGATGAGTCTTTCGTCAGGCACGAATTGTGTCTTGTCGTTTTTAAAATTATCTAGGAAAATATTCCTTCTGAAGACCATTAACAACAAACTTTATTTTATTATATTTCTGTTGGGACTTATCAAAGTGTAAATATAATGCTAATAGTTGGAGGAAGTGATAGATGTTGCTCTGACTTACATAGGGATTCAAAACATCGAGTGAATTTCTGAGCAGGGAAAGCTGAAACTCCTCTGTATTCCTTTGTTAGCAACCAGGCCTTTTAGGCAACGCTTCTTTATTCGAGACCCAGTCGCCTTCCTTGTTTAGTTCCTGTAACGCAGATGTCTGTGGTTTTGAAAAAATGCCTTGACATCTCATCTGGATCTATAAAATATGAACAGTTTGTTGAACACTGTTGTTGTTGGGAAAGTAGAATAACGTTTAAGTCAGTAAGTTGCCTCAGAAAAATCATTCCAGTACGCAATTGTTATGCTTTGTTAAATTTCAAGAATATTATTTTATTCTTTAGTTAAATACTGCAAGTCTGACTTCATTATCTAAAAATACTGTCCAGTTTGTTTCTACAAGTAAATCTTCAGTACTAACTTTCATACCAAAGTTAACATGATTAATGGCACAATCTTCTCTACTTAACACTTACGAGGACATCCACCAACCTGAAAATCCTGGAAAAGTCAGTGAATTTTTTTTATGTAGTAAAAAAAATCAGAGAAAGCTTCAGGAATTGCTTCAAAAAACAACGATCAGAGAAACTTCAGGAAGTCTTTTAATGAAAAGAGATAAATTCAAGATCTAAACTCAAAGGACTTACTAAAAACAAACAGTGGTACGTTCTCAAAATCCAAGTATCCGTATTAGTAGTTACTATTTTCTGCTAATAGTAGTCGTTGGGATCTAAAAATTCAAAAAAGCTAGTTCGATAATGCTTGATACTTGGTACAAAAATTGGAGTTAAGAGTTTGCCTTTTCTCTCTCTTCCGTTTTCTCTAGTTTG
This sequence comes from Ignelater luminosus, assembly GCA_011009095.1. Lineage (NCBI taxonomy): Eukaryota > Metazoa > Arthropoda > Insecta > Coleoptera > Elateridae > Ignelater > Ignelater luminosus. Next base: position 63,018 of record VTPC01008751.1, on the reverse strand, counting down.
TTATTTATTTTAACTCTTGGTTCTTTTTGACCTTTCTTCCTTCTCTTCTATCTTTAATCGTTCTTTTTTCCATTATCTGCATCTCACTTCTCTTTGTTCGTTTTCCTTTTTGTCAATTTTTGGCTTCTGTTATTTTTGTTTCGTCTTACCTTTTTCATCTCTTTTACATATCTTCGCCCTCCGTTCCTTTTTCTATACTTTGTACTCCATCTTTGGCCCATTCATGTCTTTTTATCCTATGATTTTTGCTCTTTTCCTACTTTTTCTAAATTACCCCGTCTTTTCCCACTCAAAACTGTGGCATCATCTGTATTCTTATACCTGACTTCATATCCTGTTGTCTTTCCAAGTGCTTTTCAGTTTCTCTATCGCTTTGCGAACGTACAACTTATACCCAACATTTTTTTGATTTTCTATCTAGTTTGTTATTCTGTTTTCTTGACTCTTACCAACTTCATTGTTTTTGCCATTTTGAATTACTCATTTTTTACAATTACAAAATCATGTCAATTTGTAATGAAAGTGGCAATACGCTAACTGTGCTTCATTATATTTAATTTGTTCTCTCAAGGTTTCGACTTAAAGATGCTCAATCTAAAGCGTAGACTGATGCAAAATGGGCGGGAAGAACCACAGTTAGACTTGCTGGTAATGCTACTACTTATTCTATTCTATGTATGTACAAGGGTAGCTGCAAAAATTTTTAGAATCAAGTAGTTGCAGTGTTGCTAGGGAGTTCTTGATATTGTTTTTGTAAAATTTGACATTTTTATGCTTGTAATCCTGCGTTTGATAAGGTAACTCTGACTGCTGTTTTTGCTCGGAACCGTTTCTTATTCTTGACACTCAAATCTGGATTTTTATTTGAGTGACAAGAACAAGAGACGATCTCTCAGATATAACTTACCGAACGCAGGGTTAGTAGCATTAACAGATCAAACGTAAGTTAAACAACTCTGTTCAGCGCTTATTTAAAAAAGTCTATTTGTGAGTAAAATGGAAGGTAATCCTAGGAAAGCGACATTTTGAGAGCAAGTTTTTGGTATCAGCAGGTAGAAAATTACTCACAGAACACAATTAGGTGGCCGGAGGTAAAGCAAATTAATCTTGGTGAAACCGACGAAAAATCAACCCGATTTTTAAGCACATCTTAGGTAATGTAGCACGATATAAACAATGAAGTTGGCAACTAGTGCAGTTGCTGCGCACACTACCAACTCCCTACTGCAGCATGAAGCGCGTATGAATGTTATGGCCGGCTTACTTTCACTCGCAGAATGGCGGTTGTGTGTGCATTTTTTTAAATGAATTTCACCCCAATCGAGGATGTTGCTAGGTTAGAAGGAGTTAAACGTTAATTTCTTAATGAATTCTACCGCCAGTCTTGCGCGCTGGCGTAGCAAGGGTGTTGCTAGGTTAGTAGTAGTTAAAAATTCATTTGTCAATGTTCTCCAGGTGATTTAGGGAAATTGGGTTGTGGTACTGTCGGTTGGTACGCTGTCGAAAGTAGCACGAACGTAGCCGCGATATTATAGTGTCATGGCTGTCGTTTTGCTAGTGAGCTGTCAAGATCGTCGATTTTCGAAGTTTTTTTTTAATTTTCCAAGTGTTTGGTGTCGGAGAAGCCTTCCACAGGTGTCTTTTGATTCTCTGAATGGATATACATGCATTGGTAAGCTTAAATTCTTTCGGTACAAGTTTAATCCTAGGGGTACCTGTGTCGAATTGTTATCAAATGGAATTATTACATGAAAATTTGTGGACCATGATTTTTTATGTTTTCAAATGTAGCAGAACTCCGAAACAACCGGCTTCGAGGAGCCTTTGAGAATGAAGCACCTTCCAATGCAACAATTTATAACTGGTTTGCAGAATTCAGTGGTGGCCGTGCTATTCTAAGAAATGAGTCTCGTGAAGGACGTCCATCAACATCTGTTGTTGCAAGAACATCGATGCTGTACTTGAGTTGATAGAGATAGATTGTCATATGACATACCGTGAGATTAAGTCAACCCTTGGCATCGACATGAAACAAATACATGCAATACTCCATGAATATTTAAATGTTAGGAAACTTTGAGTTCGATGGATTCCCCACAGCTTGAGTAATGCTCAAAAAAGGATTTGTGTAGATTAGTGTACAGAAATGCTGAAAACGTTCAATAGAGGATCTTCAAATCTGGTTTATGACATTGTTAAAGGTGATGAAACTTGAATCTTTTATACGAACTTGAAACTAAACGTGAATCAACTGTATGGGTGTTCCAAGATGAAGCAAAACCAACAAAAGTTGTTGGTTCTCTAAATGCTTCCAAAAAAAAAGATTACTTGTTTCTTGAGCTTTACTGGTCGTGTTGCTACTGTTGTTTTAGAGGATCGAAGGACTGTAAAAACGGAATGGTACGCTACAGTTTGTTTGCTACGAGTCATCGCTGAACTTAGACAAAATAACGTGAAAAGGAGAATCATTCTACAACAGGACAACGTAAGCCCTCACAAAGCAGCTCTGACAGTCGAATATTTAAAGCAGCAAAACCTGCAATTCATATCTCATTGTTCAATTAGTCCCGATTTATCACCAAATTTTTTATTTCCCGAAATCAAAAACAAAATGCATTGAAGCATATAAAGAGCGTGTTTTAGCAATACCTCTTTCTAAGTGGAAAAACTGCTTTATACCAATTGGTTTGATCGTATGCAAAAGGGAGAATATTTTCTAAAAATCTTTGCAATTACCCTCGTAACCACTGTCGGCTGCAACTCTTTGATACGTAAATCAAAGATTTCAAATGATCAACGCAAATTGAAGTTTTTTGACCTTCCTTGTTTTACCTTATCGTCATCACTGTCATCTGCTGTAAATGCTTTAGCCCTTCGAAGTTGAACATCTTACAAACCAGAACTTGTTGTTACGTTGGTAAATTTCTTAGAAAATAGGCTTGAAAAACCTGGAAAAGTAAGGAAACTTATTTCTTGATATTGTTGGGCACTTGGTACCTTGTGTGCGTGAATTCGTCATACACTGCTGTTTAGATACAGATCTTTATAAACTTCCAAGAAATAGATCATAGACTTAATCAGTTTATCAATATAATCAGTAAAAAGTCAAATTATCCCTAGTGAAGCGATAAAATGGTTTTCTCAATTTTTGCAATGGACATTGTGTGCTGTGTGCTGTTTTGAACAGTTTTGGTACGTTTCAAGAAGAAAACACGACTCAATACAATACAAACCATAAAAATTGATAACGCAATAAAACAAAAGAAATTAAACATGTCTTCCTATAATCCACGGTAAAGACTAACCCGCATATCACGAAATCGGGCAATTAAGAAGATACTTTGTTTTACAGAAAAATGTACAATGTGATTTGTTTTTTCAATAAAATTTATGTCTTGGTTGCATCTAAATATAAACAACATATACGAATATAGTATTATATGAGAAAAATTCAATTTATAGAACGGAAATTTAAAAATAAACCTGACAAATTTACTAAAAAGAGTGTTCAGCTTAACAATGATAATCCATCAACTAAAAATTATTACTACAAATAGGATTATCATTAAATCTCCATTTTGGAATTTATAGATACAGAATGTACTTCAACAGATTATTGTACAAAATAAGCAATTATCATTACAAGCGGAAACTGGGGCTTACCACCTTCTGAATTTATTAGTTCTGTAATAATATTGTTGCAAAGTTATGCTGGTAGGCGGCAGGTCATAGATACAACGATGCCCTCGCTTTACGATTGTAAATTATTGCAATTTAACTTTAATCGAAACAAATGATCGGGGCCCTTTAGGTTGATACAATTACGATAGCTAAATTAAAATGAAGGTCTTTTAAAATATAATAATAATTTGACGGGTCTTTCCAAATGAGAATTATTAGAGCTTAAACGATTTAACCAAAAAATTAATTTAAATTTTCTCTGCAATATTTTATAACGTAATTTATAAAGTATAAAAAGAGGGATCATAGAATTTCTCGCATGACTGCACAAGAATTTTATTATATTATAGTCAAAATCATTCATCAGTTATTCCTATGTTTTATTTATGTATTAACAGTTAGAAATTTCTGTCTTCTATGTATGCATGACAAACTCTTAAAAGTGACGGTTTTCAGGTTTCAATTATTATTTTTAAGTTCGCAATGTACTACTCTGAAATTACTACCTCTGCTTTGGATGAGGCAAGCTAAAACTTTTTAAAATTCGCTTAAAGGGTATTCAACTAAAAAAGGGTTTTTACGTAAAATTGTTAATTTAGGAAAAACCTCTTTGAAATCTGTAATTAATACGTACTAGAAGAAGATCCACTTTACAATTTATTTGAGTCTTTATATCAACTGTACAACCTTCTTATTGGTTTTATTTAAATTGTAAAGTTAATTAATTAGTTAATTTAAGAGATTTAGAAGCACAGAATCTAGATTATATGCATAATTAATTACTCAAAGACTATAATCTGTAAAGACAGAGCCTGCAAAGAAAATCGATTACCAAGCATGAGACACAGAAACGATGAGTGAAAATAAGTAATAGTATGAAGCCTGACATTCCTATCTTAATATGATTTTAAGTAAGTAAAAGCAATTTTCACAATAGGGATATAAAATATAGATAGGTTCAGGATGGTGGATAAGTTTTATACAGCAACTACTCCAAAACTAAGTTATTAAAGAGGTTGTCCAGACAAATTATTGAGACCTAAATGATTTTAGAGAAATTTCTGTAACTTAATATTTGAGGAGATACTGTGGATACCTATTTCTTTAGTATTACAAATCTCTATCAACTTTATTCAAAATTTATTTGGGGCATTATTTTTTTGAAACTGCTACTGGGTATTATAACTACTAGCTTGAGAATCTCCCATCAGAATAACTAATTTTGATTTCTTCTAGCCTGATATGAAGACAAAATGAATTGGGAAACATCGTAGTAAATCCGTAAGAAATTTTTCGTTTAGTTTGTATTTTGACTGCCACTACTTATCATGAAGGGTTGTACCTTGACTTACGTTAACTTTCTTACGAAAAGTGCAAAATAGGGCAAAATTTGGGGGTAAATTCATATGGTATTACCGCAAAATTTTCTATGGCTTTGTCGTGCTAAAGCAACGGCCAGCATTGGGGCAGTTCGTTTGCCTAGAAATTGGACGCTCTTTTCCCTCAAACCGGTCACATTTTAAAAGAGCTAAATATAAACGCGTCACTGATCAAGCTCCAACCATCAAAGGGCCACTTGCAGTGGCTCAAGGTCCAGTTTTACCCTCCATTAACCTACTCAGAAAAACTAAAGGGTTTTCCAATAAGAGGTGTTATTTTGATATTCAAAGAAAAGTGCCATTTTTTAATATAAATGATCGGATGTTTATTTCATTATAAAGAGGAAGGTATGCCGTTAATAGTGGAAAATAACATCAGGCAAATGACCACCACGACCACGCTTACAGGACAATATCCTTTTCATGAAATTTTCCATAACCAAATCGCAAAGTGGCTGCCCTATGTCCTCGATAGCCTCACGAATTCCATCTTTGAGGTCTTGAATCGACGCTGGGCTGTTGGCGTAGACCTTCTCTTTCGCGTGGCCCCAAAGAAAGAAGTCGCAAGGTGTTAAATCACAAGATCTCGGTGGCCAATTGTGATCACCTCTTCGAGAGATAACACGGTCCGGAAACTTTTTCCGTAAAAGATCAATGGTTTCGTTGCTTGTGTGGCACGTAGCGCCGTCTTGTTGAAAGTAAACGTTGTCCAGATCAATACCATCCAATTCCGGCCATAAAAAATCGTTAATCATCTCTCGATAGCGCAATCCAGTCACCGCTGTAACTGTTGCTCCAGCCTCATTTTCGAAAAAGTAAGGTCCAATGACTCCGCCGGACCATAAACCGCACCAAACAGTCACACGTTGAGGATAGAGAGACTTTTCAACAATAACTCTTGGATTTTCTGAGCCCCAGATCCGACAATTTTGCTTGTTGACGAAGCCACCGAGGTGGAAATGGGCCTCATCACTCAAGATGATTTTTCGATGGAATTCTGGATCATTTTCATGCATTTCAACGACCAAATCAGCAAAGACACGACGTTGTTGATGATCGGCCGGCTTGAGTTCTTGTGTTAGCTGGACTTTATAAGCCTTAAGACCCAAATCTTTATGCAAAATACGGTGTAATGACGTTTGTGGAATGGCTAATTCCAAAGAACGACGAGGAATGGACAAACCTGGGTTTTCTTTAACACTTTCGGCTACACCAGCAATATTCTCGGCTGTTCTTGAGCGACGTGCACGGGTTTTATTCTTCACATCACTAACTTGTCCCAAGAGCTCGAATTTTTTTCACCAATTTCTGTATTGCGGTCCGACAAGGTGCTTCACGGTGACCCAAAAATGTTCGAGTTTTACGAACCGTCTCTGCCAAATTTTCACCATTTTTATAGTGAATTTTAATAATTTCAATGCGTTGTTGAACCGTGTATCTTCCATATTTATTAATGGCGTAGTTTCTACTTGTCAAATGTCAAAAAATGATAGCTTCAAAAGTGACATCTACCGAAATAGCGGGCTATTCAAAATAACACCTCTTGTTGGAAAACCCTTTATATACAAACGCGGATTGGGCTTTACTCTTCATTAGCCTCCATATAAGGACAGTGGAACACCCATAAGTCGAGCTTTTGTAACTCGGATTTCTCTTCAACTCGGAATTTATTGCGTCTCCCTGCACTTTGTATACCCATTGCACGTAATTTTCCGTAACTCGTAATTTCTATAACTCGAACTAATAATCGCGCCCCTTAGATTTCGAGTTATGGAGTTGCGTCAGGCTCCACCTTCCAACGGACCAGCTGTAATGTCCAAGGTTGGGTTTGCTCAATTAAACTTTCTCGAGAGAACTAGAAAAGAACGAATGTCCAATTCTGCCATCCAACTGACCATTTGCTTCGCTCATTGTCGAAGTTCACTCTCCATTAACTTTCTTAAGATCAATAAATAAGGAAAAGTTTCCGGTCCCATGGAGGTTTCCTTTCCATTAACTTAAAGCGTTAAATATAAATATGAGTCGGTTTACTCTTCATTGGCCTTCTTAAAAAAGCTAAATTTAAACCACGACCTGCCTACCAGTGTCAACAAACCAAGTACTATTTGGATACCGCAGGATTCCCCCCCGACCTTAAAAACCTGGAAGACTCGGAATTGTCAGCGAATCTTTAATTATCCCTAAAAATCAGGAAATAGAATGGTATGCTTTGCTGCACTGATTCCAGCGTTAGCTGGAAATCTTATCACGTTGAATAAATATGCAAGCATTCTTGGTTAATGTTACAGAATGAACGTAAAGTGGCAAATTAGTCATGTAATGAATTTTGAAGAACCATATACAGGGTGTATCAGAAAATGTTTTCACTTGCACTAGCTCGAAGTATAGTTTTTATAGCTAACTAGTGTACATAAATTATAATTGTACTTCATACAAGTATGGAAGTAGAACAGAAAGAAGAAGCCTGATGGGTTCTATTCTGTTTATTTAAAAATTCATTTGCTAGAAGATCCATAACTTTACAAAGTCACTACAAGTTAGTAGTAGGGTGAAAAGTTCAAGTGCCTCATATAAATTCAAGAGGCCAGTGTTAATCAGGCATCGATATATTTGCGTTAATATCATCAAAAAGATATCTGGGAAAAAAGGAAGAGTCAGGAAGAGCTTGGAAAAGTCAGGACATTTTGTACCATTCTCAGAGGGTCTCAAGCCTGTACCACTTTCTATTCCCGGTATACTAACAAAACACATAAACACAAAATATAAATTGCTGATGTGTAGATTATTTCAAAGTCTACTCTTCTATCATTGACGTTATCAGTGAAGAAAGTTGGTACGCCCATCCGTTCTCAAATGACGAAGAAATTCCCATCTCGATCTGACCTGCCGTCTTTTATTGAAGATGTTTATTACTTGTAAAATTAGTAATGTTACCAAGGTATTACTAGGAATTATAGCTGCATTTTAGTGCTGTTACTAAAATTGTACAAAGTGTGTATGACTCAATCGCAAAGGGAGAAGATGACAAAGCACACATGGAGTATAAAATTTCAAAAAATAAAACAGGAGAAGGCATCTGGTAGTCTGTTTGCGTGATAAACTTTCTTCTACCATTCTCAAAAGGAGTAGAGCACCTTGAGTGTCTCCTAACTGTTGGTATATCTAATTTCACAGAAAGAAAGACAACGATTTTTTGAACTCTGTATAGCTTTTCTCAATCGACAGCCCAAGTAAATGGGCCTATCATGGGTATAATTACTGACCAAGTAGTTTACAGAAAATACATTTTACTATGATAGAAATTAGGTGAAAACAAAACTGCCATCTTATCTACAAAAATCTAAGATCTAGCTGCGCCAGTGACTTGCTCTACTGTTTCGAAAATTCGTGCAGTACAAAAAATGCTTTTTATTTACTTTATGACACACAGAAGAAATTGGAGAAGAAGGAGCTGCAACATTCTTGCGATAGCCTGAAATCGAAATCGTGTGCCCTCACATAAGTTTGGAACGTTCACGTTAAACTTTCAAGAATATCCTCTAAATAAATATTAACCTTGTCTAAATGTATCAACATTATTAAGATAATCTAGGCCTTTTAATTCTTTTTTGAAATTACTGACCTTGCAAACCTTTGATCACCAGAGTGAAAGTAATTTATCTAACGGTCTTTAACACAATGAATAACAAACAGCGCTGCAAAAGTCTAATACTTTAATCGTCCGGATGCCAGATCTGTTTGCTTTTGATGATAAAGCAAACTACTACAGGATTTCTCATGTGACCATTCTCTATTCGTACTACACCCTACAGATTTATTCATGTAATATGAAGTATTCTCGTATTATAGTACAGTAGAATTTCCGTAACTCGAATTCTAATGGGCGCGATTATTAGTACGAGGTATAGAAAATATGAGTTACGGAAAATTATGTGCAATTAATATACGAAGAGCAGGGGCACGCAATAAATTTCGAGTTGAAGAGAAATTCGGGTCACAGAAGTTCGACTTATGGGGGTTCCACTGTACTTGTAGGACACCTCGAACTGCATTTTGCATATATGGAGCTTAACTTATCAAGAAAATACAAACGAAAAACATTCTATCTAACTGTTTTTATTTCGTAGGTGTATAATTTCTTCAAAATTAGAAATATATTCGTTTACATAAACGGTAGCCAAACCAATGCTACTCAATAATTTTTTTAATACGCTGAATTTACACAACTTTATAATCTGTAGGTTAGTAGTACTTTGAAGCAGTTTGTGTTATTAAAAATTTGTATCGTAGAAAATAGCAGTGTTTACAGAAAACGTAAAACAAGTCTTTTCATTTTAATTTTCTCTCATTTAGTAGTTTTTATAGATGTTGAACGTACTATCTCATTAATCTGTTTTTTCGTAAATGAAAACCCCGCAATCTTCTGTTATACGTTTTGTGTGTGTCTTTGGAACTCTTCGTATGAAGCTTAAGTCGATAGGAGTTTGCAATAGATTTTTCAAAGTATCTCACATGACGTGAATCGCATTATACTGAACGGTAACATTTAGCTGGAGCTCACTCTTTTTGTCTATAAATCGTTGTAAAATTCAAATTTCACTAATTTATTCCTGTTAATTCTGTTGCTTTTTGATGTAAAACCGAATGCGACATAACCCTGTTGGATTATTCAATTGTCTGCTGCAAAGGCTTCTCAAATGTGTCTACCCATTCTGGTACTAATAAAAAAAGTTATTAGTATTTCTCATTCAGGATTTAGCTGGAGAACTTGATTATACAGAGTGATTGAAAAACAAAACTTATTTTCTCTCTTTTTGATTTCTCTTAATAAACGTATGTACCAAATTGCTTTTAGCTTCCTTAAAAATAATTTGTTAATTTCAAGCTACTAGAATACAGGTGGTATTTTTAGAATAAATGTACTGCCCGAGGTTTTCCCTTTTGATTGGTTCATCAGGGGCGTTGCCTTGACATGCAAGTTGGCGCCCTGACTGCTCCAATTAGCAATCTATACACCATGTTGAATAGAGTAGTACTATCAATTTTAATCGGAAATAAGATTAGAAAAAAAGATGACTAGTACTTAATCCGAAGCAGAATGGGAATTCTTGATTTAAATGATACTACGACTCATAATAGATTATTAATAGAAAGCAAGAATGATTAATTATATACAAATATTTTATTGCAGCAGGTGCAGTCATTTGATAAAGTGAAGTATTTAAGGCAGTAGCTAATTATGTGCAAATTGACTTGAGGGCTGCATAATAAAATTGGTCTAGAATTCTAGATACTGTTCGTCTAGAAACAATTGTCTGAAAATTATTTATTTTAAATCTCTTATCTATTTATTGCATAAAGTACAGCTGTGAATTAAAAGAGGCACTTAATTAATTATTAAAATTAACATATAAATAAGCAAAGATTCTTCTGTTGAAGAATACAATAAAAAAATCTAATTTTATCTGTTTTATATCAAAAACAAGATAACTAACCTTTTAACGAAAATATTATTTCCTAGAAGTTTTCAAACTTTTTCCCATAGTTTTATATTCTTGGTATATAAGTTTCATTATTAATTGATCAAAACTGCTATATACTATAAGTACTTCTTAAGAACTGCCTCAAACAGAAATGAAATAAGGTTCTTTATATTATAACTAAATGCTCTGAACTAGTCAGATGGGGGCTTTGCGAAAGAGAGGATAAAAGAAAATTCAAAGAATTCTTTGACAAAGCTATTGAACTTATGGATTGCAATTTTCAATTAGGATACGAATAAATAAATTAAATTGTTAATATAAAAGATATACAGTTTGTTATTTAAAAGCAATCCAGGTGAACGAGTAAGAAAACGGAACCTTTAAAAAAATTTTTGTTTTATAAATTGTAACTACTAAATCCCTTTTGACGTCATGATGTAAATGTCAGAGCAAACGCAAACATATCCAAATAATAAATTATATAAGGAATGTTTCCAATAAAATGAGTTTCATAAATCTAAAAGTAGTCAAACATAAGAGAAACGAAAAATGAGATAATACTTCGTAAAATTCTTTTACTTGCACTAAAACGAAATAATCCATTGACGAATTTTAATTAATTTTTTAAAAAATGAATCCGGCCATGTGACTACAATTAGTGTCAAAAAAACAATTAGACGAATCAATTAAAGTTAGTGAAAGTGTTTCAGAAATGTTTAATTTTAGAAGAGCCGAACGTATCGTGACTAATAATAGTTAATTAATTCTGAAATCATCTGTTATTATGGTTATTGTTAACAGTTTCAATGTAATATTTTATATGGAATAAAAATAGCATCCTTGTCGAACTTTTTTCATTGCATTTTAGTTATAGTAGTAAATTATGTTTTGAAAGAGATATAATAGAAATTGCTCTTACAATTGCGTGATACAAAAGTCAAGGTCGAAAACATTAAATGTGTTAAGCCAAAGAATAAAATGCATTTTGTATTGTTTGTAGTACAGCGACAATTGATTAAGATTAGTCAACTAGAGCAGTTAGTCTACATATGTTGAATAAACGGTTTCTTCGGGTGATTTATGAATCAATATTGTATCATACTCAATAACCAATTGCAGCAAACATGAATCATTTCATATACTTTTTAATTATTGTGGTTCGAAAATTAAATTTTCTGTTGTGACTAAACAGAAAGTTCTTGGATTTCGATTGACTTCTGTTGCGTATTTATTAAACTTCCGCAGAATGTCCGTGAACATGATATAATACAATTAATTAGTGAGCAGGCTTATTAGTTTTTTATCCCAATATATCTATCTAAGTAAATTAGTGTGATTCTGGATAATTGAATGTTTCAATCTTAGATCCCAATTACTGTATCAGATCAGAAGTTTTCAATCGATTCTGTTTTGTATTTAGACATCAGCTGTGGTTTCTTCGTGTCGCAGGTACCCGGCTGCAACATCATTCTCGCCACACGGTCCGACGGACGTCTACTTCTTGCAAAGTGGGTGAACTATTAGTATCGTTTCAGAAAACCGTATTCTTGCTGCTCGGGATTTTTACGCGACAGACCTTAAAACATTTTTACACGAACGGATTGTTTTCAATTGTTCTGATACTTGTAAATTGTTGATCATATAAACACCATCAATAAATAACCACGCGTTCGTGTGAAAACAAGTATATAATTGCATGACACTAGCCACCGTACGCTGGTTTTTTTACTCGCGATTTGTAGAGGTACCAGCGACTGATACAAACTGTTCGCGCATCTATGAAAACTGCCATTTAAAATGGCAAAACACTTATCGTCGAATTTTAAATTTTCCACACCATTCTGAAGTTTTGCTTAAAGGGAATGGGACTAGCATGTAAGCTAGCACACACATGTGGAGGTATGGCCCTGGAAAAGTTTATTTGTATTTGCCATGCTTGCACAAGGGGATGCACACCATCATAACCGCTGAAACAAGTTTTGAAATATCCTTCTTGAGATTGCTACTTCACTAGGCCATACAATGCCGGCATTAGAGATGAAGATGATAACTTCAGTCACAGTGAAACATCACAAAACCTAAAAGTAGATAAACCTGCATTTCGACTATCTTCGAAATTACCTACATTTAGACGGAATTGTCCGCATTGGAACTCGCAATGTTTCATTGTGACTGAAAAGAGGCAGTTTTGCTAATCTCTAACAAGCAATCTGCCGCTATAGTCACTATACTATCTATCTTTGAAAATTGGAGCAATCACGTGCAACTAACTATCCTGGACGTTACCACATGTTAATTACACTCTAAGCTAGAGAAGTGCAATTCCAATTATTTTACTGGTAGCATACCACCTACTTAATCAGTACAAGGTTAACAACATAATGAATATAGCCGTGGATGGATGGTATGTATTGGAAAATCTTAAACATCTAAATCGTTTCATGATCTATTTTCGGATCTATTAAAATTGTTTTGGAATCTCAAGCGAATCTTCATGCTTTAATGGTGGGCGTTCTTGCTCATTGCATTATAATTCTGGACGTGATACATTTTTTTTGAGACTAAAGGTACCAAGTTAGCAATCAGTTTCATTCTCATTCCAGAATTTATCTCAACTTTTCTCATGTACTTACTTGGTGGGAGAGAGAGAGAGAGAGAGAGAGAGAGAATCAACGCAAATGCCACCATTTAGGTGGCTGCCATTTAGGAAACTTAATTCCTCTATGGCTGGTAAATTTGGAAAAACGGATAGTCGTCGAAATCATGTCAGGCACCAAGCAGTCCACACGCCCGTCAACGGCGATGATGGTCTGGTGACGACGGTGGAGCAGGCCGGAAGCAGGTCCTCCAGAATCCCCGCCGATGTTGATGACCCATGTTCAGGTGGAATGCCTAAGGACAGCCAGCGAGCCGTGACACAGTGACGACGATTGTGGTAACACGATGCGGCGGTTCTTTTCAGAACGGTTTTGGTATTGTGTAGTGAGGGGTGTGAGAGTGTGTATATGTTAGAGTGGTGATGTGTGGGTGTCTGGGTGTGTATAGTGTGCCGTGGACTGGTGCAGAAACTGTTCCGGCATTTGCCTTTACCACTAGGGAAACCACGGAAAACCCTAGTGAGAACAGTGTGGCGGGTGATTGCGGAATGCGGCGTGGAGGAGTTGGGATGGGTGTGGTGTGCCGGGAATGATTGGCGGGAAGTGTAGCGGATAGGCGACGAATTTCCGGGCGCAGTGGAGTTGGTACCTTGAGGAGCCTCGGGCTCAAGAGTTTGGGTGGGAAAGGAATTGGGTTGGTCGCGGTAGCTATCCGGGTCGGTCGGAAGAGGCTGAGATGAGTGGGTGATGGTGGCCGGGCCTACGCACCCCTACGCAGGCACCGGTTGGTGGTGGAGCGGCCGTTGATCCATCTACTGCATCTTGGGTTGGGTTGGATATGTGGCGGTCGCGGTCCTCAAGCTCCCCAATTCTTGAAGACCGACGGTCGGGTGGGATGATGCAGCAGTGCGACCTCAAGTCGCCCCGTTGGCGGTGGAATTGGGCCAGGTCTGTGCCCCCCAATACACAGACTCTGGAGGGTGGGATGGCGGTAGCCCCCGACTACCGCGCTGTTGGTTGAGCCCGTACTCTTCGTCGCCGATGCACTACACTCGCGCTGGAGACCGGGTCGGCTGCCTCGCTTCGCACTCGAGGCCGGACTGTTACTTGGTGAAAGAAATACTAACAATTTATATGACTATTTGTCATAAGCCTGATTGATTGCTCATTTCGAAGTAGGTCGACGGCTTGCTTACATCAATACTAGAATGTGCTCCAAGGGCATCCATTTTTAATTTTGCGGTTTTGGGATCCACGCATAGAACGAAGCCCAAAATTTCTAATTTTTCTTCCCTATACCAATGTCAGAAAAAGTTCTTTTAGGTACAGATAGCAACACTCAAGCGACTAAAAGACCGTTAGCTGTTATGGACGTGTTTTCAGACACAAAATCCAGCAAGGCGATAACTTACACAGCAGCCCGATTTATACGATGTCAGTTTTTCCGAAGAAAACTGCCACGCACTGTCTCGGAAAACCAGATTTACTGTCCAGAACAACAAAGTGGTCTTGTTGACCTTTATATAGAATTTAGTAACGTGCCTTAAATACTTAAAAATAAAATGTTTATCTGCTAGCTACGGAGATGAGTGGCTCTAACTCATCAACAGCTACAACGTGACAATGGCTAAACAAAGAATTTAATCCAAGTGTTTTCTTTAATTGGCTCATTTAAATAAAGGCACTAATAGTGGACATTATCTTTACTACAAACCGCGATAGACAAAACTAGTCAAGGCAAAATTATTGATCAACTAATAGCTTAAATGCTTTAATAGCTAATTTTCCCATTTCAAATAGCTCTGGAACACTCCAATTCAAGCAAGGCCAAGGAAATAAGGAAAAGGATTTCTCCTAAAATCCTGTAAAGTTGAGATAGACTTTCCAGGAACCTATCTATCTATCTAACTGTAATACTTGGATCAAAATTACAAACAGCTCAATGAGTTAGTCTAGCGATAAATGACCTCAAAGGGTGACGTAGTCGAGGTGGTCGACCTTTAATTGTTATCTACAAATTATGTTCCGTTGGTTTCATCCAATGCGCCACAACATAATGTAATGTATAACTAACGTAGACTTGAAACTGTAACATTTAATTTTGAAACGCGCTACAAACAAAAAGCATTGACAACAGAGAGTAGACCAGACAGAAGATTTCGTCGCTAAATATACAGCTAATGTGCATACATACAAGTGCAATCAAAAGTGTGCGATGGTCACAAAAGAAACTAGGAAATTTCTGCAACAAAGACACTTACGAATTGGCAGCGAACGAGCTGACAAGATAGAGAGAGAGAGAGAGAGAGAGAGAGAGAGAGAGAGAGAGAGAGAGAGAGAGAGGGAGAGAGAGAGAGAGAGAGAGAGAAATAGTTTTCAACGGACAGATCTGTTAAAGGAGTTTAGACCGTAATGACATGCTACAACAATACAAAGCGCCAAATTAAACAACTTTCCATGCGCTAAATTTTGCAAATATAAGTACACCTTTTGGCTATAAGTATATAGACTTCTAGGAAGCAATTCAACCGGATTTCACTATTCGAAGTTATAGTAAGATCAATTTAAGACAGCAGTACAGATGGCAGACAAAGATATTAGTTAAAATGAAAATTCTTGATTAGTTACATAGAGGTTACGTGTATTACCTAGTTACGTATAAAAGAAGTCGTAGCGAGTTTACTAAATTATATTATTACTGCATTGCATAACTCAATAACAATGAGGATTATAAAGTCGATTTATCAATTGAAGAAAAGTAAAACAGTAATCACGCAATAACATTCTTGAACGACAATAACGACCTACATCACTTCCTGATTTGCATGTCAAGTTTTTATTTTGCAAAAATTTAATGAGAGATAATGATAATGGTGTAAATCATTCTAAGCATACTAATGTAGCAATTGACGTAAGTACAAAAGATTTATTACGAATCATTGTTCATAATAAAATAATATTATTACTATAGTAACAATTATTTTATTTTATAGCATAAAAATGCAAAAATGGCAAAAAAGCTGTTTTGGTCATTCCCTGTGTTTATAATTAAGTAATCCATTTTCAAATTTTTAGTAAAAGTGTAGTGTGCAGCAAACACAAATCGTATAACCTTATTTACAAATTCATATTAAGACTGACAGTAAGCACAATTTCCTCAAGCAGTTAAAACTATCTTTTATCCTTTAATAGTTTTTATTGGCTCTAGTCGGTTTTTACTAGATTCACTTACTATTAAAAGAAAAGGTCGTTGGAAATTACTTAACCCCAGTTTAATAAATGTCTGCTCTATAGTTCAAAGAAATTTAAACAGCTAAATGTAACAATAAATTGGTCTGATTTAATTTGCAAGTTAAATAGAAAGCTCTCCTTTTATTGAACCTATTCATACCATAAAGAGAAGATACTTACTTTGATTCAGTCGCTCAAAATAACTTTATTGATGGTAGACGTTCAGCAAGGAGAGTTTTATCAATTATTCTATTTTTATTCTGAAATCTAAAAATCATGCTTTATATTTATGTTATCGCTTTGTTTTTTTTAATTAGGTATTATTTGTCAAACGACTTTCAACTGTAATAAATGTTACAGAAAGTTAAATATGTAATATTAATAACTGTCTAGATAATATAATGGCAGTATTCAAAATTAATCAAGGCTTACAGAGATAATTTAACAAACATGAAAGAATTTTGCTGTTTCGTTGAGGAAAAATCGAAACCTATTTTTGATCTTATTATTAGCATCGTAATAGAAGAGACATGTATTGAACTACCAGTAATTCCTGTCGAAATACGACCAAACTTAGAATATCTACATCGAACGAAATGTTACTGTTAAATAACGAAATGCAAACACCGATAAAAGTCAAGGAATTTTGTTTCTTCTTTTATTTTAAAACCGGAAGTGTTACAGAACCAAAAGGATTGAAGATCTCGCAGAGAATAATGACAGTAATAACACTTTTGTTAATATCACCGAAAGCATTAAAGTGACCGAGTTACTAAATTGAGTTTTTTAAGGAGAACCTGGGTAGACGATTATAAAAGAAGCAAACTATGACTAATAAAGACAAATTAAGAAAATGGTGAACGTTCCAGCTAACTAGTTTTGCACAGTTATCAAATGGGTCTACACGGTAGCATGTTTTCGACACATCTAATATTTAAAAAATTAAACAGTAGAACTATTGGAATTGTCTAGATTCTGTAGATGTGATAACAACAACGAAAGTAAGTAGCGCACTGACTTAAACCCTTATAATTAACTACTTAATTGAAAATGTCAAATAAACAAAAGGGGCAATAATCCTTCAATAAAAATACTGGCAAGAAAAGAAGCGCTATTCAACATTAAGTATCATCAAATCTCGTCTAAAGACAATTGCTAAGGAAAATAGATCATTTGTAATAAAGGCCAGATTTTTTCTACACAATGCAAACTCCATTTAAAAAGATACAACGTAACAACGTCACCATTATAGATCATAATTATTCAAATTGTTTGATTGAGTTGTCTATTAGTAGAATGTTGTATTAGGTCCTTGACTTTTGTGATTCATCATAACGGTACCAATTTAAAAGGTCACGCGACACTTAATTATTGCAGATTGGAACCGAGACCGAATGCATTTAAAGAGTAAATTCATCTAATTAACCTCGAAAGAATGTACGAGTTTGTTTTCGTCGCTCAGAAAAAATTTATTTTCTTATCGAAGAAATCAAAGATAAACATTTTGACAAATAGTGTAATGTACAGAGAATACTGTAGAGAACAGAAGTAATCTATTAGTTATTTTGGGAATTTGCATCTACAGTATCAATTTTGGCTTTGCTCCGGGTTTTTTTTACTGAAAATAAAAAAAGAAAAATCACTCGCTGGTTAAAAAGCAAAAATGTCATCACCTTTATGAACACTTTCAGGATTTGCATGACTACAAAAACCTTATTATACCAAGACCGATAAAGTAAGCTGTGGTTTGGTTCCACTGGGGTTACTTAATCTGACATGAGAACAGTCAAAAATCTTAAAGATCTTTTCCTTCAGTTTTGCAACTTTGACATACGATACTTCTTAGCCAGCACAATCATGCGTGGTAGATTCTAAAACACGCCTTTGTAGCATTCGCTTTAGAACCTAACTAGAGAGGAAAAACAACCAAAAGTTCTGTAAGGACTGTGCAAGTTTTTCTAGTTAGTGTTTGCCGCTAGTCAAGTGACTTTACAATGACGATATTTGTATCACCAAAGGTTACCTTCAAGCGTTCATGTTTCTGACTGCAGAGATTTCACCAACTATGTAGTGTCTAGTCTAGGGAAATATACCTAAATTCAATTCTGCTGCATCTCCCTTGATTGGTGACTTTTTGTAACTGTCCTAATCTCATGTTATTTTTTATGAATTCAAGAATCTTCCAAAAACATTTATTTACTACTTGTTTAGACATGGGCCTTCAATTATTTATTATCTGCATGAATATCTATATAATAACATTAACCGTAAATAAAGTGACAAACGCATTCATGACAGGTCTTTGTTTTTCTCTCGTTTACCTTTGCAAAAAAAAGGCTCTTTTGTATATCAAAACCATATCTAAACACCAGACTGAGTTTATTTCATAAAAATGTTTAGAAAGACTGGCAAGCATTTCAAAAACTGACCTAAATTCGCCAAAAACCGATTACAGGATAATCGCGATTGTTTACTTAGGTCCAGCTTACAAAAAGTAGGAGTAGATATTAGTATCATCTTTTCCCCTGAGCTGGAGAACCAAAGAGCTTGATAAACCAAAACATATCATGATCTGGTAGCACCTGTGCTGTGCTCGTAATTTGACCTGTGATTTTTAGCAGGAATTG
Source organism: Ignelater luminosus (assembly GCA_011009095.1). Classification (NCBI taxonomy): domain Eukaryota; kingdom Metazoa; phylum Arthropoda; class Insecta; order Coleoptera; family Elateridae; genus Ignelater; species Ignelater luminosus. The sequence goes on along the minus strand of VTPC01008751.1, from coordinate 44,020 downwards.
CTTTTGATCGCAGCTTGCGTTAAGATTTTACTTTTACTGCTTTTATTTGTGCGCTTTGTGGTTTTACAATGTAAACAACACACTCAAGAATATTTTAATTTTCACGTTCATCGAGTGAGGTTTTTGTACAATTTTATTTTTTGCGTTTTCTTGGGAATCTTGAAAGGTATTTCCTCTGATGCTGGACTTAAACAACATCAGATGGAAAGATGAAGCTCAAACGTTCATCACCACAGATATCTTGAAGTACAATTGAGAGTAACTTACTGGAGGATACAGCTCGATTATATAATCAAAGTTTTCCTTAAGAAGGTTAAAAAAAGCACAAAGCGACGCTTGACGTCTGTAAGTGTGATGCAACTTGATGTGGGGATAACTTTGTGTTGCAAGCAATTACGGCCATTTTGATTTTTACTATCGTTTTAAAAGATATTTCTTTCTTTATTCAGGGTAGGTCACTACGGATAGCCTAGTAGAAAGTGCTGCGAAATCAAAAAGCATTCCACGCTGACATCTAATTTAATGGAACCTGATATATAACCAAGTGTTATTGTTTTTTTATTTTATAACCGAGTTTCCTTCATCTAAGAAGGACGTGAAATGCAACATTGAGCACGAGCGACGAGATCACAAAACTGTGGATGAGCCCATGGAATAAACACAGCTTGTCACTAGTTAAGAATCTTAATCTCTTGAGAGTTTTTTATATATGCCTTCTTACGTGACAAAAAGGTAAAATCGTATACCTAGTACGTCTTTGGCAGGTTAGTTGTCAAGGATTAAGCAAACCTCTTCTGTAAGCTTATTGTCCTATGATCATACTTACATAGTAGTTAGTCTCCATACCCAAATAAACAGGCAAAGGTCGCTGTTAAATGTTTACTAGAGCTATTGCTGTTCTCTCTCTTTCTCTTTAAGTTCTTCCCATGCCCACACGTCTCACTCTCTCTCTTTTTTTAACAATTTTGGAATAGACAAGGTGCGTTTGCCATCGCGCTCGGAGATTATAGGAGACAGATGAGGATATCGATCACTTGACCGGTTTCACATTAAACGATGCCAAACGCATTTGGAGAAGTTTGCGATCAGTTGATCATAGTACAGTTAAACCAAGCAGCAAACAAACCAGTGTAGAGCTTGTTTTTAAATATAAGGGGCAGCTTTACACAAAAAAATACACCAAATGCAAAAGCATGTTATAGCAACGCAGAAAAATGATCAAGGTTAGAAATGAAGCTGATGAACAGCTGATGACGGTGGCATTGCGCATGCCTGGTTCACAATGCTCACGGCTGCCCGTTGCAGTACTTCGAGCACATTGAGAATGCTCGATTTATCCTATTTGCGACAATCGGCGATTTCAAACGCTACAGTTACTTGTCCGAGCATGATGGCAAACGCTTGCGGTGTACACAATATGCTCTGAGCGCGATGGCAAACGCACCCACGGGGACACACTCCATTAACCATCTTAATCATCGACAAAGAGGTAAACGCTTAACACGAATCTGCTCGTTCTCTCAAACGCGTCCTATACAACACGCGATATCAACATCAGAGAGAGAGAGAGAGAGAAGAAACATCTCAATGGCTTCGCGTCATCTTAGAGTTAGAGTTACGTAATAGCATTGGGCAAAGAGCAAATCACATACGTTTTGCAAATGAAACCGTAGCAACTGTTCTTTTGTCGCTTTCCGATAAAAACTGAATGTATTTCGACTCTTGGTGCTACCGTCTCGCTACAACACGACCGTGAAAACCGACAGGAGGAAGACAAACTTGCCAAATTCCAGTAATAATAACCAAAATTCTTAGGAACACTCAGTACTTGAGCTTCTAACTAAGCATATTTCCTGAAGACTGTCGTAGTGCTGCAAAAAACAACTGAGCATTTTATTTAACGTCTAGATTGTAAGCTACGCTGTTAAATGTAGCAGTGAAGACAGTTCTCTAACCTCAAACGCTTCTATTCTAGACAATTCTGGCAAGATAAACAATAACAAAATTATATGTAAACTATGAATCAAACTCAGAAGCAGATCTGATTCGAAAGCTTAAAATCTCTGGTAAATGAATGCATTTATTTAGGAGGTTTTCTGCTCAAAGAACACTTGAAAAAGGCACCAGTTTTCAGTATAAACATTATATGAGTTCCTGAGATGAGATGACACTTGAGTTTTACAACCTCAGGTAATCGAATTTACCTTGAACAAGTCGTAAATAACTTTTGACTTGTTTAGTTTAAATTCTATATAAACTAAAACTCGAGTATTATTTCACAATTAGTCAATGGTGCGTAAAAAGTCAGTTTCATTTTTAAGTGTAATCCACTATACTAAAGCTATCATTCACTTTTGCTAACTTCTAAGTTTCCTAATTTATTTTTAAAGTAATTGATTGGAAACTGTTGATTGAAGATGCACAACGCTGAACACTATCAGTTACAAATTGAACACTGATGTTTCCGCTTGCTTAAATATGACTTGTCCGCTTTTCACGTTTCTCTAATAGCAAGAATGCAATACGTTGTGTAAGGAGAGCGGATTTGCAGCTTTTGGGTTTCTACTGAACTTAACGTAACAAGCGCCTGTTATGCACATTCGTTTCATCACAATTATGAAAACATCTAAAGAAAATTTTGTAATCTATGTATGGACAGGAGATTGACTCAAAGTCTAGAAAACTTTAATCGCCTGAAAAATTATAAAATTATCTTGAGTCACCAATTACAAGATAGATTAACAATGACATGTAATTTTAAACCAGAACATGTAAACAGACTTATTGATTTAGTTCGCTGTTGAACACGGACATTTCACAATCTTATTTTATAGAAAAGAAGCGCATGTAGAGATGAACAATAGTGCGTAGGAATTTGTCTTTACATCGTTACTGAACATTTTTTTTGTTAAATTACATTAAGTTAGCATTAATCTGAATATATAAAATGCAAGGAATGCTGTTTGTGACCACAGTAATGAATTATAGCATCTCTTATCAAATCGATTATATAATTTTAGCTCAAGGTTCTATTTGCGTTTCATATCGTGCAAAAAGGCACACAAATTTAATTCCAATATTTAATTACACAACCATAATAATAATCATTGTTTTCACTCTTAATAAGGCATTCTTAACAACGCTTTTAATCATGGTTTGTACGATAAACTTTTTTATTAATTAGGACAAGTTAAAACTGATTACCTATTACGTAATTATTATTTGAAGGTTGTCGTTTCTACTTAGAAATTTATTGTTTCTTATATTTATTGCTATTTAGGAAATATTAATATATTAATTGTGTTCTTTTGTTTGTTTTCAGTGGATCCCAAAATAATCTATGCAATGGTTCAAACGCAATTACTATTAATGGTAGTGGATTAAAAAAGGTACCAAATAATAGTCCAAATAGTAATAAAAGGCCTATGATATCATTAACACACCTGCCAAAACGACCGCCCGTAGACATCGAATTCATAGACATGTCCTATTCGATATCGGAAGGAAGGCAAAAAGGTTACAAAACAATCTTAAAATCAATCAATGGAAAATTTAGATCGGGCGAATTAACAGCTATCATGGGACCGTCAGGCGCAGGAAAGAGCACACTGATGAATATTTTAGCGGGCTACAAGTGAGTACATTTGATTTCTGTAGTCTCATATATTTAGCACGTAAATCGATGGGAATTTTCGTTTATAAAGCAGTTTTTTTCCACCTCTGATTGCATGCTTTGAAATAATTCAGTTCTTTCTTAAATATTGGAATAAAAGTAGTACAAGGATTCCGTTCTATATTGGACCTTTATAATGCTACGTAAAATTGCCACCTCGATTTTTATTGGGTTGCATTGATAGTCCATCTATCAAAGTCTTTAATTTCCGCAAAGGAAGAGATTTGGATAAAATTTGAAAATTGACTGTTATTTATCTATTAGTGAGAAACTTTTTAAAGATTTTATTTTAGTATTTAACAATAAAGCTTTTGTAAAGTGATTAACAAGTGACTTTAATAAAAGCCCAAAAACCACGTGTCGTCTGCATGTTAAATAAATTTAACCGTTTAAAGGACGTCGTCCAATGTCCAACCGTGCTTTGAATATCATTTACATACTGAATACCTAACCGCTTTCATGCTTTTCAGATATATATTCCCCTTTGTTCCTCCCTCTTTTTTTTTTCTGAGAAATGAAAGCTTTGTCGTACGTACTAAGAGAAAGATTTTGGTATAGAATACGCGAGTAAACAAAAGAGATATTGCATTAATAACAGTAAAAGGAACTTCTTGGATTATTCGTTTACTTTACTTCCCTTATTCTATCCACTAAAGATCGAGTTAAATTCACTTATATGGTTTTATCTTTTAATAAGATGGAAGAAAAAGTTGACGCAATAAAAAGAAAGAAAAACTGAGATATTATCGTTATCGTATGGTAACTCATATAGCTTTCCAGGTGATTAATAAGTTATTCCCTAATCAATAATATGAAGCGTATAAAATGTTCAAGTTGGTCGTGTTAATTTTAATGTCTTACTTCAGCAAATATTTTACTTTGTTAGAGAGTTTTAGAAGTTTCATTTATCATTTTCATAATATACTTACTTGACTTCCTGTCCTAGCTTAAGGACAAGTTGTTAGTGACATATTGAATAACTGATTTTATGAAATTACTTTAAAGATGTGTTACGTGTACGTTATACGCAATTTAGTTCAAAACGTGGAACAACACAATTAATAATAGCACGACTATTTCATACCTATTAGGCAAAATACATTATGACGATTTTAATCGTATCATAAACCTGATTGCAATGTAGAATTCAAGCCTAATTGGTCAAATTCGAAATAAAACTCAATAGAATCCAGTGGTCTTCTTTGGACTTATCAAATCGACTTGGTTTACTTGAAACTTTGAGGCAACTGGATAAATCTTTCATCGTCTTTTCGGGATACTTAATTGATCAAGGAAAAAAAATTATCTCAGCATTATTCAGTATTCCAGTGGCCATGGTTACTTACATTTCAAGTTCTCAAAACCCGCACCAAAAATGACCCATTCATCCTTCAAACAATATCCAACTATTTTGCATTTCCGGAATTTTCTGTCTTCTTCTATTTCCAGGTATCTTTTCTAACTTTTTTTTTGTTACAGTCTCGATGGTGGAAATCGATCATTATTTTCTCACCTCGTCGCAGACGGATTTCCTGATATAAAATTTGTTATTCGTAAAAAGTTATTCCGGATACATCACTAACATATGATCCACGATGGTATTCCGATGTGATGGGTATCTACTAGCAGTGTAAAAATTCACTGTGATTCTTTTGACCCGTCTCTCTTTTTTTACCAAGCTTGGCAAATGTCTTCTCCTATTTGCTCTAATTTCTTCTTAAAGGTACCAGCGACGTCTGCAAAATCAAAGCACCTTGCAGTAGAAATATTTTGTATATTTAGAATAACTTCTCAATTTTTAATTTTGCACTTGTGTGTACTTTTCTTCCTACATCAGTCAAAATTTTGGATTATCAGTATATCAATTTTACATTTACATATCCAGTAATTTAGTTTTAGAAACGGTCCTCAAAAAAAGTTAGCTATTGATTGTGAAGTATTGAATATTATCTTACAACAGCTAAATGAGATTTAGATTATACTACTAGGTCTGTAGGTCACTAATGAAAATCTTTCCTATTCATTCTTTTGCAAAATTCTTATAATAAACTTAATTACCAACCAAACCAAAGTTTGGATTATCATTTTTTGAACTCGTTTCTTTAGGATAGATACAAAAACGGATTTATTTCTGTCAACCTTCTATTTTTGACATGAATTTTTATTTAATTTATATTTTGTGAGCGTGATTATCATTAGATAAACAACACAGAGTAGTTACGAACAGAAACAAAAACCTTGTGAATTCTTAATTGTAAATAAAATTCTATCTTATGAAAACTAGAGAAAACCAATTTGATACACTTTGAGTGCTACAAATAGAAAAAGATGTGTCAAAATCTTAAGTTTCGAGTCCAATAAATTATGACAGACTGAGTGCTAGAACACATCGAGAAACACTGAGTATCCCCCTGTTTGTTTAGGTGTGTATTTGCAGTCAAACCGTTGTTCCTTCCATTGTTATTTAATTGAGAAAAGAAAACAATTCTGGAACTCAAAAATATAATTCATCAAACTGTTCATAAAAGTAGAGAATTTCATATATTAATTGAGAATAGAAAAAAACCAGAATTTTCAGGCAATACTGTTAGTAAGTCACTAAGAATTACGTATATCAATACTCGAGACTAATTTTAACGATGTCAGAACTATAGCAATGCACTCAGATTTTAAAGATGGATTAGAAAGATAATCCTGAAATTTCAGAATGAAAGAAGCTTAAGCTAAACTTAAGCAGCGTTAATTAACAACCGAATCACTAAAGATGATGGATTCCAACATTAGCAGCTCTATGTCAAAATATAGAAATGCATTGAAATCCCACCTTTGAATTGAGTAAACAAGATATGAGCTTCTGAACTACTAGAAAATGAGCACATTCTGGATGCTCAAGTAGAATCTCTACATGGACAAACTGTCAAACCTGGTGAAGATTTGCAGGCTAAGCTTGTAGGTGCCGTGCCAAAAGTCAAAAGATAAGATTTCTTCTTAATTTAGCGACTGAGCTTCCCCGAATGCATCCAATGAATCCTCAGATAACATATGAGTATAACTCAGAAGATTTTTGCTTAACATAATCTAAAGATTTACCAATGCCAGTTTGGTAGTAAAACAACAATATAGACGTTTACAGGAATTGAGCCGGGTTAAACTGATCGGTCAAAACAACTATGGAAATAACAGTTGAAGTGGTTGTACCTATGATAGTTTAGATCGATCAGCTTAATTCAGTACAATTTCTGCAAATACCCAATAAGTCTGATGATACTAATTTAAATATGAATTTTTCTTTCATGGTCAACCTAGAATTCAATTTTTGAATCATAATTGGAGCTCTGTCGGTCAACTAAGTATACGTTTAACAAAATATTTCGGCAATTGGCGTAGATGTAGATTTTAAAGAATTTGTAATTCCAACACCACTGTGTTTTTGATAAACTTGTATCACCATCTAGCTGTGTTTTGTTCCAGAAAAATGTACTGTATCACTTTTTTTTCCTAAAAGGAAGATCTAATTCAAGTCATTATTTGAGAAAATCCCAGATTTTTAAAATTTAAAAAATAAATTAGTCAACGTCAGTGCCGGGAATGGTGTCAAAACGTTTTCCTTTTAGCGCGGTTTTTATTTTTGGGAAGAGCCAGAAGTCGCATGGTGCTAAATCCGGAGAGTAAGGCGGATGTGGACAGACAAGAACCTTTTTTTCGGCCAAAAACTCACGGATCAGGAGCAAGATGTGGCACGGCGCATTGTCGTGATGCAAGAGGAAACCACGGGCCCATTTTTCTAGTCTCTTTCTCAGTACATCGTTTCGCAAACGTTGCAGTAGGTCCTTGTAATATTCGGAGTTTACAGTTCTGTCTTCTTCTATTTCCAGGTATCTTTTCTAACTTTTTTCTTGTTACAGTCTCGATGGTAGAAATCGATCATTATGTTCCCTTGGAACAAACTCTGATCGCACTAAGCCCTCACTATCAAACAAAAAAACAATGAACATGACCTTCACGTTCGATTTCGACTGACGTGCTTTCTTAGAGCGAGGAAAACTACTCGTTTTCCATTGCGAACTCTGAATTTTCGTCTCAGGATCATATCCATACACCCAACTTTCATCTCCAGTTATAATTTCTTTCATGAAGTTCGGATCTGCTGCAAGACGATTCTTCAAGTTCATACAAACTGACACACGATTTTTCTTCTGTTCGCCAGTTAAAAGTCTGGGAACAAATTTTGCACTCACTCGTCTCATTTGCAGATTATCAGTTACAATGCTTTGCCCGGACCCGTACGAGATGTTCAGTTTGTTGTTCAGGTCGAAGGACGTCCCAATCTTTACTCCTCTTCAACCGACACATTTCCGCTTTTAAATCGCTCATACCACTTGTAAACAGTCTTCAGAGTCACCACATTATCGCTATACACTGCTTTTAAAATTTTATAAGCTTCTTTGGCACTCTTGAAACAAAACGTTCGAAATCCATGATGCGCGACAGATACGGTAAACAGAACCTCACTCTCCCGGCCCTGGAAGTCGACTGACAGGTCACAACTTGTCACAACACTGTCGATCTCAAAGGATCAGGCTACCGGGCTTATTAATTGAGATCGATGTAGCGTCAGCAGTTGCTGCTATAAAAATTTATTCACCGTATTTTTTGATCATACCTCGTATGTTTGTTATGAAACGTTTTGCGTATTTGTATTATGGGCGTGTATTGCGGTGGTGATCTTCATAGATACCGACTTCGGTGGAGACTGCCTGATGTGTACTGGCTCGGCTTTGAAGACAAAAAGAGTCAACGGCGTTGTTGGTAGCCCGGATTATGTAACACATTTGCGTTGAATGAAGCTCGGTGATGGCTACAATACATATCATCCTAATACGTATCATGTGATCATAACAATTTCAGTTCTTTATAGGCTATGAAGAAGAAGCCATGCCTTAGCTTATTCCATCCTTTTTAGGACTTTTCATCAGTTAAATCGACAATTTGCATTAGAAATCATCAATTGTTCAATGATGTGTTGGTTATGTTTTGACCTTGATTGGTGTGCATTGTGTCTAAGCTACACCCTACGAGAAAATTTCAGAGTCGACTGGAAACTGAAATTTTAATGATGACTTGTTGTTGGCTGTGGTGGGAACTGCTGACCTAGCCCTGTAGTGGTTTACGTAATAGCTGTTACCGATTGCTGTTGTCGATTGATTAGTTGAAACTAAAAATGTCTTTTAGGCCCACACATCCATACGCATAAGTAGCATAAGACGGTGACTATGCAGAAGAGAACTTCGAACACCAGAAATCTACTAACATCGCGCTCCGGAAGCTGTTAAGTAAGCGAAGCCTTTGGAGAAACACAGAGAGGAAGAAACCCGAAGATAGTAGTCCATCCTTTCGCTAGAGATATAGACGTCCTTCGTGTGCTTGCGCTCTTATAAAATGTGAACAGTACAGTCGGACGCAGACCAAAGATCTGACGGGATGCACTACGCGAGACTACTCAGATATCTAACATATCGTAAAGAAGTTATAACAGAGGAGTACCAGCCAGGATTGCCTAAAAGAAATAAGCACTGATGGCGAAGTAATGGAACTACATCTATACGTGTAATGGTTGATTGTTCTCTAAGTTGTTATAGTTCAGATTATCTTTAGTAAGGTAAATAGGAAACAGGCAAACTAAAAGAAGCCTCCATTTCCAAGAAGATTCACACATTTTTATCTATTACTTTGCCAGAGTCAGTGTTTCCGGGAAGTAGTCTTTTATCTTTGAGTTCAAGTTTGAATTCTTTTCTTTAATTATTATTGATCAATATTCTCGTACAAAGTGAAAAGCTCACTTACTATTCACTTAGAAAAAGTTAATGACTGGAAAGTCTGACCATTTTAAGATCAGCAACGATGAAATTTACTGTTCTGGTTTTCTTTTTTTTTAGGATCTATCGTAATCAGTTTTGAGGCATAAATAATATCGAAGACAGTAAACAGAATTCTAACTTATGTACATTGCAGTGACAATGTTTCTCTTCTTCGTTGGTGATAGTTGAAATTTATTTCTAAATAGTGCACTCCACTGTAAAGTTTGCTCTATTGTTTGTTTCTCAGCAAAATGGCAATAGTTATATGGCCTCATCATAGTCAAACAAAAGAAATCTCAGCGTACTGCTTCTTCTTTGTTGAGCAATTGAAAAAGGCAACGATCGAAGTAAATCGCCCTCTTATTTATGTGTAAAATATTTTACCTCGGTACCAAAGACTTCGTGAATTACGTAATATTATTAGTCGTAAACTCATTTGTTTGTGTGAAAAACATTTTCTTGAGAAGCACCTATTCCTTCAGTACAGCAATACTGTGCGAATGCTTTCAGTTTACGAGAACTGAAGATTGATAGTAATGCGAGAATTTCTTTATTGTTTCGTTTTTTTTTTGTAGCCTGCCGTGATATACTTTATTGTTCTTTTATAGCCTGGTAATTCTCTATAGACATTTAAACGGAATTAAATATCATTTTCAAAGGTATTTCACTTATTTTATGAATCTCCAATAAATTCACTTCTATTAATAGCAAGAATTTACATAGTTATGCATTCCGAACGGAAACACATAAAACAAGATCCTGTTGAAAATAGAAAAGAAAATCTGTAATCTTCCTAGAAAGAAGAAAAACGTATTTTAGGTTAAACATTTGCTCCAGTTTTTTACGCGGCAGCTTCTTTTTGTTCGTAAATAAGAAAGGATATAAGCTTCATTCTTTCAGAACAACTTACCCACTATAAGGGAATGCAAAATTATACAACAACCATACTTAATGAAAAAAAAAAAGGAAGAGGAAAAACTTTTCCGGTGGTTTCGTTCCGGTTGGAAAGCTTCAAGAAAACACGGGGAAAATCATTTGGAACTTGTTATTGTGGAATCATTCAGTTTCTATTTGAGAGGCGATTTGAAATTCGTCTATTTGTACCACGATTTCTTTGGAATATTTTTTTTAGCCCAGAAAAAGAAAACTTTATAAAAAGGTTATAAAACTTCAAATAAGGCAAAGTTGGTGACCATGATAATCAATAGGTCGATTTGAAAAGGGAAATGCCGGGTGTTGTTTACTTAAAGGAATGAGGGAGTGAAAAAAAAATGTATCAAGATTCTTCTCTGATTTAAATTTAGATTAATTTATTATTTATTAGATAGGCTTGCTTACTTACTCTAGAGAATACTCTGTAAAAAATAATAAATATTTATGTTCCAGTTTGCTAGCTAACTAACGACTAGTTAATTATTTTAAAATTGAACTTATACTTTATGATAATTCATGAATTTTGCCTAATTTTGGAAGAATCTTTGTACAAATAAATTTTTAATGCTGAAACTTTCATTAAAATATTTTTCTTTCTCTCGGATACTCCAGGGTTGAATAAAAGTATAAAGAAAGTAATTTTGAAGTAACCTATTGTTGCTTCATCCTACCATACATAATTATTATATTTTTTTCTAATCTAGATAGTTGGAATGTTTTCGAAGATTAAAATAATAAAGTAAAAGAGAGCAACTTTTAGCAAGCTTTTACTCGGTTATGAATAATAAAAATTTTATAATAAACCTTAAAAATAATTTCCTTTTCTGTGAAAACTGGCCTTTTTCATACACCTGATGTTTTTTTTACAGCAACTTTTACGATCCATTTAAAAACTTTAAAGCGGTATAACTCAGGTGCTACGTTGTGGTATGCTATATATTGCAATCTAATTGCCACATTATGAATTTATCCGACATTATAAAATAACTCCAAGATGTTATTTCTAATCTATTAGTATAATTTTTATTTTAATGGAATTGATTGTAATCAAGATTACAGAATTTTGTTAATTCATTTATGTAATAAACAAGATAAATACTTTCCCAAAGTAAATTAATATTTCTCAACGGTTTCATTCTAGAAAGACGCCACATTCAGATATACTTCATTATTCACCAAATATTGATAAAACTGCGAGGCCAAGCTCTAGTTTCCGAAACTGAGAATTTAATTTTCTCTACTTCTTTACGTTTTTGTTATTTTGTAATTATCGCATCGCCGACGCTGCGGTTTAAACAGTTTTTTTTATAATAAAATTTCCTGATATGCCAAATATACAGAATAATACATGTATTGATTTTAATTTAATTAACTTTAATACGAAATCACATTTTTTTCTATACCTTTCTGTACTTAGTGCTGCATTAAATAGCGCAGATATGAAAATAATTAACTGAAAGAAGAAGAGAGGAAATGGTTTTGAACAAAAGTTACAAGTTTTAATGGAATATCAGCTGTGAACAAGCCTATCACACAAGTCCATTACAGGGTGCTTCTTGCGAGTTTTGAAGCTGCAAGTTGTGCGATTAATTCCAAAACCAGAAAAGATCAATAGTCTATTGTTGAAATGATCTGAGACATGATAATCGCCAATCGCGTTACTTAGCAAATCAACACAAGACATCTCCAACGAGAGACATCATGGATTCAAAGTTAGTCCTAGCGCCATCCACACTATAAAAGCGCTACTTTGAGATAATCCAAAAAGCTCTAAGATTTATTATTGTGTGGACATTGCGAAGGCTTTAGCCAAGACATGGTCGTCCAGGATCATCAAAGAGCTTAATCGTCGAGACTGTCCGAGAAGCTGTTGGGATTAATTAAACGTTACCTAAGCAAAGGAATTATTAAATGGCAAATATATTAAATACAGTTGCATACTTATGGGGTACAAAAAAACTTATGTTTTCAAATAACAAATCGAACACGCTTTTTCTCAAGGAAAAAACCGGCTCAACAGCTAGCTACTTTCACCGTAACGTAAGGAATAAACATATTGCAAAGATAGCATTATATATCTTGATGTTGTCATTGGTAGAAAGCTATCTTGAAACTCCCTAAAAGGCAAAAAGTCACCCATAAGATTGATTCAAGACTAATTTGGGTTTTTAGAAGCGGCGCTTTAGCATAATTATATGAAGGAGGCGGACGCACCCGAACTGTCATCAGCAACTTTAGACCAGAGCAAACGAGGAAACCGTGAGCGTGCCGTGAAGAACAACTGTATAGTGTACATCAGTGGAAGCAGCGTTATGCATAATTAACTTACAGCCCATCGATTTGTATCTATAAAAAAATCCAAACAAACAGAAGACCACCAAGCAAAAAAACTAGAAATCGAAGAGCAGACAGTTTGACAGAACTTTTGAGAACGTAGGCAACCAGGAGATAAAAATCTGCACGAATAGATCCAGGTCTGTAACTAAAACGAGATCAAAAATGTAAGATTAGTGCTTTATCTTCCAGTGCGAACTCCTAACGCTGAGGGAAGCCCTCGAGACGCTTACCCCGTCTTCAAAGTGTACACAGACAGCAGCTCAACAATGAAAGCTCTAAAAACATGAATCGACTAAACACAGTTACAGAAGCAAATTTGGGAGCTGGTTTTGAACCTATCAAGCCGAGTGTATTTATATAGTCTTTTCTTGAATTAAAAGCATGCTGTTTAGATTATCAGGGAACCAGAAAACCAATGAAACAGCAGCAGTGGACAACGGGGCTGTATTTCAAGATGCTCCTAAAGCGCTAGTTAAAAAATGCATAAAAACAATAACAATACGGGAAACAATGTAATTTGCTTCAACGCTGGAGATCATAACCCAGTTGAGTCGATTGTACAGAAATGCTGTTCAACTGATTAATGGACATGGAAGCTTTGATACTGTCTAGTTCGTTTTGGGAAGCTGCTTGCAAATGCAGAGAAGTGGACAATAACGAGTAAGTAGTGTTTTAATGGCCCATGGAACACCATTAACGCGACTTAACTGAGCTCCAACTGACAGCTGCTGGACCTGAATTGTCATTGGAATCTGGAAAGGGTACTCAAATTGACGGTAAGTGGAAAAATTAATGACAAAGGAAGATTTCAAGAATTACCAAAATCGGAAGCATACCCTCAAAACTTTTCCTTGTGAATGTATTGACGGAAAAGATTGAGAGGATAAAAGTGATGCGTACCGGAACAGTATGAGCGTAGAACTGCTTTGGAAGTAATATGGTATCTAATTTAAGAATTTTAGATACTTAACGATAACCAGAACCTGCCAACAAGAAAAAGACTATTAATGAATCACCATTTTCTGAAATACTATAGGTTTCTATAAATATACAGGGTGTTACTTAATGTTATGTACTTACTTTACTTTAACACCAAGCATTTTAGAACATACATTTATATGAACTTTTCGTCTTAGAATTGGTCCAAGAATCACCCATTAAAATAAGTACCTAACAATAAGTAACACTCTGTATACAACACTAGGTTAAGGCAAAAACTGGACGTAAACGACTATTATCGAGGCAATGCCCTTAAGTTAATCTTTACTTTCTAAGCCAACAACATTATATTTTACCTATACGGCAATCTTCATGGTTTTGTGATATCTGTCGCAGGCTTCTGCACTGATCACTATAACGAGATTTATTTCGAAGAAAGATACTGAACATCTGTTAGACAATTATACTCAAACTCAAATTTCGAATATCAAAAGACAAAAAAGACTGAACTAGACGAAATAAGATTTCTTATATATTTTCTGCCTAAAGACTATGTGCCAATTGTCGTATAAAAAGTAGAAGATAACTAAAATATCACCCAGAAAAGGAAATTAAAGAAAAATCAGTTGCTTTTAGTTTTCTTATTCGTATCTGGTATACTGGCTTTGGACAAACTTACTACTGTAATAATAAGCCAAGATTGGTTGGTAATACCTTCTATTGTCTGGTTTACTGGTTTATGTAACAAATGATAGGAAAAGCTAGCAAATGAGATTTAGAAATTGGTACTAAACTTTTCTTACTTTTTTCTTTCATTTTCTTTTCAATGTTGATTTTACTCAGGATTCAATTTCTAGTTCTTCCAAGTCTTGATACCTTTCCTCGAGATTTTTACCTTTTGGTTTTTCTGGAAAACTTTCTAACCTGGCCAAGTGTTCCAGCCGTTGACGTTGTAATGTCTCATGGTTAATAATGCTCGTTGTTTGTGATTGACTATTATAAATCTAAATTCTGATTTACTGACCAGAAGCAGCTCTCCATTCTTTTACTTTAGAGTCCCATCTGCCTACGTTATCTCAGTCCCTAATTGAACGAAAATTGATACTCATTTTGCATTTTTAGATCTTCACTCATTGTTTTGCTTGAAGGTTTGAATCCTAGATTCATTTATATTTATTCCATTCATTGGCCATCACCTATGGTTACACATTTGTTTTACCACAGCAGATAAACTTTCTGGGGCTAATTCTAATACATCGTTAACTCATTTGAGACCCTACCCATACTGGAACTTGTATCTTAATATCTTCTCCTCTTCAGTTGGTCCAAACTGTTCCTGAATATTCTTCTACATCTTTCATTATTTATCAAACTATTTTTGTCTCTACTGTTATTATTTATTTATGTACGTACTAAACCTTTCATGGCAAAAAATTTGCAAAAATCTTTTACATTCAGAATAGGGTCTTCACCTTTCCTTTACTAATCTTATACCTGCTAGTGGCAAAACATCCTTTCATTTGGATGTGATCTGAGCACTTTTGTGCAAGCAGTAACCCGAGCCAATTTCTGAACCTTCTACTTTCGACATTTATGACTGTGCTCTTGTTTCTACTTACTTCTCACTGTCACATGGTCTGTTGGGTTTACTAGTTTACTATTACTATGAAGTTTCTTGTCTTGGAACTCTAGTCTGTCGGTCACTTTCACTAAACAAGTTATTTGTACTTGCGTTTCTGGGTCGGTTTCCCGAGTCATCGCTACATGTCGACGTTTTTTTTTAACTTTTTCTTCTATTTTGTTTTTGTCCCTTTCAGAGTAATTAGTTGCCCTGCCTCTTGTACTTTCTTTATGGATGATTTGTGGAGAGACAGTAACTAGTTAAGTAGCTTCATTCTTTCAATATTGATACCTTTTAATTAATTTTTAATACCCATTTTGCCTGCCCATCTTAAAATTCATTTTTTGTTTCTTTATGCCGGTATGATAAGCAAAGCTTGACTTTGGGCAGCTAAAAGCTAAGCGTCAAACTTATGACAGATTTGTAAATAGGAAAAGGTCCAAACATGATCTTTTACACGTTAAGTTTCTCTAAGCAAGTTGGTATTGTCTAGAAAGGACAAATCTTAAACGTTTGCTGTTGCAAGGTGGAAAAAGTTATGTAGCAATTTCGCGACAGACACGCCTAACAACAGAGAAGCAGATGAAGGGTGGTAGCATGCAAAGTGATTTCCTAGTCTGGTTATTGCAAAATTTAAAGACCTACTGCAAAAACAGTTGATAAAACATATAAACCGACAAAGATTGTTTTGTTTATCTCCAACTTTTTCAAACTTTTTGCCTAGGCAACTCCATATTTTACAGTTTTATGTTTTTGAAAGAAGGAAAAACTTGATCGTTGGTCATTGGGCACCCCAGGTTGGTTTCTGTGAAAGGATTTATGGTGTTGCCATACAGGGAATCAAACCATAAATGTTTGCTGTTACAGATATGACCTAAGTTAGCTTCTTCCAAGAACTATAAAAAAAGATCGGAACTTACTCAGGAGGCTCGTGATACTCCTGTGCTGTTCTTATTATATTATAAACATTATGTACCTATTACAATTTTAGATGTATGCAAATCGTAGGTGAGAATATTATGCCATCGTTTCTGTAGATTGAGATCCTCGGTGTTACTTACCAACTAATTTCATAATGATCAAAGAACGTACATACCTGATATTGTAAATAAGATTATTGCATTACAAATCGTACTCTTTTTCTATTAGAGATAAAAATATTTGAAACGCATTATTGTCTCACTTTTTGTTAAACAAAATTATAAAATTTTCAATAAACGAAGTTAATAATCAAATAATTTATTTAACGCTCAAGATGTTACGTTTGATAGTTTTGTATAACTTAATCATCAGTTGAACCCAAGGAGTATTAAATAATTAATAGTTTTTGTAAAATCGATTGTATTATTAATCGTTTAGACGACACTTAAATTTTAGATCGATCCTCTTTAGGTATTTATAATTCATTCTTCAATAAAAAATGGAGAAAGTAAATTTTAGAATGTCGTAGTAAGGCAAAGTTTAAATTACTCATGAATATTTACACAGTTTCTCCACGATTTCTTTTCCGTGGAAACTTCTTCCCTTCTGATAAAAAATTCTCTGAAACGATAGATAGATAAATTTGATATAACAAACAACCGAAAATTTTTTGTTTTAGTACAGTTTTAACTGATTTTTTTATTCTAGTTAAACGCGGTTTGATTATCTTCGTTTTTACGTATTAAGCTTAATTGGTCGTAACTATTGCAATTAGCACAAATATTTAATGCGAAAATTCATTTTTACGTAGCTAAATAGAGAGGAAGAACTTTTTTACCCAGAAAATTAAACGCGAAATATATTCCGTCACGATTTTGATGAATTGCTGTAATAACAACAATAAAAATGCCATCATATCTTTGTTTTTCCGGTTATAAATGCACCTTTATGTATTTAGTAATGCATGATAAAGTACACTGCAACTAACATAAACAGGCACTTGAACTGAAACTAGTTATAAACCAGTTTCATTTTATTTTCAGGACTTCTAATCTTGAAGGATCGATATTAATAAATGGAAAAGATAGGAATCTTCGACGTTTTCGTAAAATGTCTTGTTATATAATGCAAGATGACTGTTTGACCCCTAATTTAACAGTCAAAGAGGCGTTGATGGTGTCTGCAAATTTAAAATTGGGAAAAGATTTGACCAAAGCTCAAAAGAAAGTTGTTATTGAAGAAGTTATGGAAGTTCTTGGGCTTATTGATTGCAAAAATACTTTAACCTGCAGTATATCTGGAGGGCAAAGAAAACGATTATCAATAGCATTAGAACTAGTTAATAATCCTCCTGTAATGTTCTTTGATGAACCAACTAGTGGACTAGATAGTTCCTCGTGCTTTCAATGTATTTCTTTATTGAAATCCTTAGCAAGAGGAGGAAGAACTGTTATCTGTACAATTCATCAACCGTCCGCCCGCATATTTGAAATGTTCGACTATTTATACATGTTGACAGAAGGACAATGTATTTACAAAGGAATTGTAATGGGCCTTGTTCCTTTCCTCTCCTCAGAAGGACTAACATGTCCGAGTTATCACAATCCTGCAGATTATGGTAAGCAGAAAATTTCTTATTTAAATGTATCTTATGTTATCTTACCCTTTTTTATAGTGATGGAAGTGGCATGTGGTGAACATGGCGATTTCCTTCAAAAATTAGTAGTAGCAGTTAATACGGGAAAATGTGATAGTTACGAACAGAAAACACCAGAAGCTAATATAGTAGCAACCATAACAAATGACATTGCCAAAGAAACCACACCATTGAAGTCTTCTATTCCAAAACAAACGTTACCGTTACCTAATGGTATTAATAAACCAAATTCAATAAATGCCAACGCTACATGCACAACCGCTCTATTGAATTCATCAGAAAATTTGCCACAATCTGATAAAGCTGCCAGATTTCCAATATCAGGTTGGCAACAATTCTGGATTTTACTTAAACGCACCGCATTCACAACCCTTAGGGATCAACAGTTGACTCGGATGAGATTGGTTGCACATTTTGCTATTTGTTGCCTATTGGGATTAATCTATTATGATATTGGAAATGATGCATCGAAAGTTATGAGTAATGCTGGTTGTTTATTCTTCACCATAATGTTTGTCACATTCTCAGCAATGATGCCAACTATATTAACATGTAAGTATATAGTTTACATGTTGTGCTTTGTAATGTCCATATATTTACAGAAATCAATTTTCAAATCTTCTGCTTTACTCTTTACTTTATTGCTTCGTCATCAATAGTTTTCCTAAAAAGCTTTCTCTTCCAATGCTTTATCCGTGATTATTTTTACGACCTAGCTGGTCAAAGAATTATTAAGAACAAGGCCAAGGATGGAACTGCCAATTTCTGTCTTGACGAGCTTTAGCCATATTAGGGCAGCAACCTAACAATTAAATCAAAAATATAAAAAGTTAACGTATGAAATTAAATGCTGATTATATAGTTGAGGAAATCAAAAAATTGGTTGTTCTTTGTTTTTACAAACTTCCAGATTGAGGATTTTATCATAGTTAGACACCAATGTAAATATAAAGATCAAAACATGCTGACTGGCAAGTTTGTGTTAAACCAATAGAGGAAGGGACAAGTTCTTAATTTTCTTGAAATTGATTTCTGCTGTCTAATGCAATATTAAGACCAGTATTACCCTGTACTTTACTTTTGGCGTTTTTATAGAATACTGATACTCGATATATGATCTCTGCCGATACTCAGAAACCTCAGGCATTTGGTCACACCAAAAAAGTCTACATAGTACTTCGCTGGAGGCCTTTTTTGCATAAACGAGAATAGGAGTAGAAGGAGCTGGACAAAGTCAATATCCAAAAACCATTCTTTAAACCCTTTTAGAACTCTCAAGAGATTGGTACCTGATCATAACAACAGCAATACACAAATCCATTTGCCTCTCAAAAGCAATGGTGTCTACAGGAGATAGAAGGCGCACAAGGACAAAAATGAATTTTGATAGTGATACGTTTTAGTGAGATTCAGAATACAAAACAGACTTCCTGTGTTTTAAGGATTGTGCAGACTCCACCTCTAAAATAACTTAGCTGGCTGAAAACCTGCCCCATATCGCAGCGCCGAGGAGCTATAGATTTGAAGAAAATCGGTTTTCCACCTTTCTCATCTACCACCGTCCTGAATTTCATTCACCAATAAATCATCCATCCCCAATTATCTACTTACAACCATCCAACCTCTTGCTCTTTCTGCCCCCATCAAACTAACATTCCGTTGTCTAATATCAATGTCATCAGCATCTTTTTCTATCATCATCAATATCAACATCTTTGCCCTAGGTCATTGTCAACATTTTAACATTGCCATTTTTTAGAACATTCAGTTGCCTCCACCGCCATCATCACCATAAAACATGCCTCAACGCCAATCATTAATCTTTCTCTGCATTCATGCATCAGTCCAAGCAACTACACTTCTTCTGTTGAAGAGAAGCCTTGGCTTCTATAATGGTCACTTACAGACAGTAACTATGAATGATTTTGTCTTTTAGCAAAACGTTTTCACTTTTGGAAAATGCTGATATTTAATTTTAAACAGTAAAGAAACACTTGATTCTAACCTGATACTGAAGGCAGCGATGCTCAGACTGGTAGTGTCTGAGATCCACCACAAAATATTTAGGTGACTGCCGACTACTAGGACCGAAGCTTGGTTATAATACATGCTCGCATTATTAGCTTGTTTTGAAGGAAATGTTGTCTGCATGTCCGTCCTTGTTTCCACAATCGACTCCAAAAGCTCTTGCTATCAACCATTTGAGCACCCTTGCTGTAAGGAAATATAAAAGGTATACCATAAGTGAGAGACTGTATTCTATTCTTGTCGTCAGAATGTTATGGATTAGATGCCATTTACTACATTACAAGCAAGTCAATTTTCTCCACTTTTGCTTATGTATAAAAACAAGGAAGTTAAACAAGGCAGGCTAAACTCAATTTCTAGTAGTATTCAGAGCCTCATACCACAGCATTATAAAATCTATGAAAAATCTAAAAACTACAGCCGACTTTATTATTCCGTATGTAATATAAAAGCTTAGATAATCTGATGCAGGAGTTTACAAGGAAATTTTTAAGATTTGGATTTTCATTGAAATTGGTTGAGTGCTACTATTTATTTTCATAATGAAGAAAAAATATTAACAACAGAGAAAGAAATGGATGAGAATGAAACCCATTAATGTCTTAAGAATAAATGCATCCGTCAATCGAACTAGATTGTGGTAGATATAAAATTAGCAGATTGAAGAATGTGAATTTTATCTAAAGCAGCTCCACTTGCTGTGACTTTAAGATCTACCATACATCATCCAGCCCTTGTTAAACAATTCTTGTTGCTGTACTTAATTTCCTAATCCCTTAGGAGTAAAAACATTCTAGTACCAAAAAAAAGGCAGTCACAGATTAATCGAATGTCAGTCAATGCTTTAAGGAACAAACACCTACTGAATTCAAATTAAAGACATTCTAAGCAGATCTAATTTATTGTACATATTGATTTCCCAATCTCATTAGTTTATAATGTAAAACAGTGTATTAGCTATTGGTATATGGGGTATCCCAGAAAACGCTTAACACTAAGGTTTTTGTTCTATTTCCACACTTGCTTTAATATACCGTAACATTTTTGTACCCTGGCTAACTCTCAACTACAACTAGTCAGTTATTATGAGGTACAAAAATGATAGCTGTACTTCAGGGAAGTGTACAAGTAGAGCAAAAAAGGACAAATGGATATTCCATGTTTTCTGGGACATCCTTTATATTTAGAGTAACTAAAAACAGATAGCAGAGATTAAAATAATTAAAATAAAAATTTAATTACCTATTACATCCTATACTATCTGTAAGTATTAATAAATGATTGTTTTTTACAGTTCCACTGGAAATGTCTGTTTTTGTTAGAGAGCATCTAAATTATTGGTATTCAATCAAGGCCTATTACTTTGCTAAAACTGTAGCAGATATACCATTTCAAGTAAGTCATACACAATAATTATTAAACCAAAGATGATTTAATCGTTTTACATTTGTCTTTACAGCTTATACTGACAATCTGTTACATGATGGGGGTTTATTATATAACATCTCAACCAATGGAACCTATAAGATTTTGCATGGTCTTGTTAATAGCAGTATTAACAGCATTAGTATCGCAAAGTCTGGGACTGCTTGTCGGTGCTGCATTTAATATTGAAGGGGGAGTATTTGTAGGCCCAATATCATCAATTCCAATGGTGCTACTCTCAGGATTCTTTGTTAATCTAAACGACCTACCATTTTATATAAAATGGTTACCGTATGGAAGTTATATTCGTTATAGTTTTGAAGGCTTTTTGATTTCAATATATGGTTTAAATCGACCAAATTTGGAATGTAACGAAATATTTTGTTATTATAAATATCCAAAGAAATTCCTACAGCAGTTGTCAATGAAAGATGATTTAAATACCTATTTTATTGATGTAGCTGTTTTATCTGGAATATTTGTATTATTAAGGGTCTGTGCATATTTCATTTTGAGATTAAAGATATTTGCCAACCGCTAAAATAACGGCGTTGATTTTAGTCATGTGATGATAGGAATTAGATAGCTTTATTAGCTACATGTGATATTTTATTTTAAAGTTGTATTTAGTTAGTTAGTTTTTTTTACACAATTATTAGACAAATTTTTATTTTAAAATGTAAATCTGATTAATTATAGCAATCTTTATTTATCTATCATTTGTATTTAATACAAAAACAATATAAAGGTGTATTAATCTTAATTTCAACATTCCATTGTATTGTAGCTAAAAACTGGGAGGATCAGAGCAAGTTAATACCGAAACCTACATAGATAAGGGTATCTATTTGTACAAACTATACATAACTTATGAAGTAGTAATGTTTCAAAAGTAATCTCATTGCACTTATTACAAGGTGCTAAAATGAAAACATCAAGTTCAAAGCTTTGATACAACCATGTGCCAAGTTTCTTTGTATAAAAAGAAAATGGTACCTTACAATATCGAATAATAATACTAATAATAGTATAACGATAAATATCTACCTATTTATTTCCCTTCTGCTTTTTTCTACAAAATATGTATTATTCTGTATTATAAATAACGTTGCCTGTTTATTACTTTTGAAACAAATTTGCACAAGTTGCTCACCAATAAAAAAAAATAAAAATGTATAACAATATGTGTATTAATAATGGTAGTTCCTTTTTTTAGATAATTATTAATTTATTGTATTGTAGCGTGGTTTTTTATATTGTACCAAAAGCTCATGAATTTTAAATATAAAATACAATATCATTTATGTAGTTTCGCTTTCTGTTACTCTGCCATTTTTTGTGTAACATTATAAAGCATGCTTTAAGGAAAATTTTTTTGACTAATGGTAATTTTCTGAGGGGCTATATTTATTAGTATGTTACCAATTACACATAAAAATGCAAGATTACAGCAGCTTATTTCCCAGTAAGCACAGCTCCATAGCTGATCTGTAGATTGCAGTTAAAATAATCAGAGCCATTATTATTTTTATCCTGAAAACAACTTTCTCTTAGAGTGTTTGGATATTAAGAGTTTCAGCAATAAACCAACAGAAAAGTAGCCTATCGCAGGATTAGGTTCATGTCGAGAATCACTATATTGTTGTGTTTTTCAACAGGATTTTATTTTAAGTTGTCACTTCATGATAAATAAGCTGTTAAGAAGTTATGTAGATGATATTAAAACTCATTACTGGGAAGATGAAAAGATTCTCAGGATCATATCTGATCATGGTTGAATGGGATAAACCAAAAAATGAAGGAAGTAACTGTCCTTTTAGAACTTTTTGTTGTGTAGTTCCTTCCGGAACGTAGGGCCTCCACAAATTCCGATCATCTGTCTCTGTCCTAGCTTAACGCATTCGCTTCGCTCCACGTCTTTCCCATGGCACTCGGCTTCTCCTCGGTGGTTCCCTACCATGTCTTTCTTGGCCTCCCCACTTTCCTTTTACTCTGTGAATATCAATCCAGCGCAGCTTTTTCAATTGCTTGATCTGATTTCCACAGAGTATGCCCTATCCACTTCCACTTTCTCTCTTTTATTTGCCTCTCAATTGGCTTTTGTTCGACTCTGCCACAGTTCTCCATTCGTTATTCTGTTTGGCCAAAACACTCTCATGATTCTCTTCATACATCGTTTAATGAAAAGTCATAGTCATTTTCCATGTCTCGCATCTATAAAGAAGAACAGATTTAACATTGGTATCAAAAATTCTTAGTTTCACCTTGTTTGACAGATTTCTATTTTTTCATAACTTGTACAACTGCACGAAAGCGGTGTTCGCTTTACGGATCACGGCTTTTACATCCTCTTCTGTTCCACTTGTCAAAACCATGCTCCCAAGGTAGGTGAATTCTACCTGCTTATTTTCTCACATGCTGGGAACAAATCGATTTGGGTCTTATGCATTGATCCTCATCTCTTTCGTCTTTTTAAAGTTGATTTTCTTGCCTTTTTCACAAAGACTTCCCGCTTCTCTGAGATCTTGAGCTTGTCAATGTCATACTGCTTGCTTTTCTGCTCAAATTTTTTGTTTGAAGCTGCAATCTTAATTTTGATCTTTGCTATGACGAGATGGTGATCACCTGCTGCCCTTTTATTCCTTGCATCATTTAGTGATCCGTGGAAGCTTCTGAAAACTGCAAAATGGTCAATTTGGTTCTGGGTTATGTGATCTGGTGAGTCAAGTCAAAGTCAAACCATCATTGTTCCTGCTGCAGCAGAGGCCACTGTAGGCATGAACTAGTTTGGTTGGTAAACGCTGCTACACGCCATCAAGGATGAGATAGGCTGGTTGATTGCAAACTTTCGATTAAAAACCCCAGCAATGTGTCCGGCCTGGTTGGCCAGGAGGGATGTGTGGAAGTCCGGTCCCCAGTTCCTCGTCGGCTTCACCGTCGCCGCTGATGTAAGGGCAATCACGCCGAGCGCAGTCACTTATACTACTAGTGCACCGCAACCCACCATTGTCTCCCATGACGATGATTATCTCTCTGCTCTTTACTTTCTGCAGGTGCTCTTGCAGTAAATTGTAAAACTGGTCTTTGTTTTCTTGATCTAACAGCTCTGTAGGCGCGTAGCACTGAAAGATGGTTACATTTCTTACATTTGTTCGAAAACGCGCCACGATAATTCTCTCTGATATTGGGTTCCTTTCCAACATACTGCTCTTAGCTGACTTGTTCAGAATTAAAGCCACGTCATCTCTGTGCTCCTCTTTTGTGCCTGAGTCATTCACTCTGATGTTTTAAATTCCCCAAACTCGATCCACCTCGCTTCACGTAATCCTAAGATATCCAGTTTGTAATCCAGCATCTTTTTGATAACTTGATTTAACTTTCACACTTCTCTTAACGTCCGCACATTCCATTCGGGTTGTTTTCTTTAATAAGATAGTATTCGGGCATGCAAGTCATTAGTTCATATTGCCTTCATTCCGATAAAGGGACTACCTCTTTGCAGCCATCGAGCTGGCTGGTTTTCTCTCTGGGTTTTTTCCCGTAGTCCCTGGGTCAGCCAAGATCCCCTCTGTGGGTCAGAAGGTTTGTCATTCTTTTTACTGGTACTCACAGCAAGGGTTATACCTACAAATCCCTTTCAAGCAAAACACTTGTCTATCGTTTTCCCATCAAAATCACTGCCAGATCCTTTGCAGTAGAAAATGCTAGATCAGAAATCTGCTTTGATGTAAGTGTGTTGTTGTCCTTCAAGATATAGTCAAAAGTTTTGGGCTAGCATCCTGAACGGAGTCAACTTGGCTTTATAGGTTTAACATTTCGATTGCTTCTTGGCTTTTTGGCCCAGAAAATGGACGCAATTAAGCTTCATGGTTATGTTTGTGCCTTGAACTTCTAGCGATCAGACATACAATATGATTTCCTATAATGCTCAAACTTTTTTTGAACTTCCAAATAAAGTTGATGACAGACAAAGTGTTTTACGCTTTTATTGTTTCAGAAACATTTATTCTGACAGATAATCAAGTAACAGGACGGTATAAACTAAATTGTCCAAGCTTTGTGCGGGTACACATCTTGCAGCTTTAAGCAGTCCCAGTCCCGGGCCTATTGGAAAAAACTGCTCAGCGCTATAGGGCTCTTTGGTGTAGACGTGGCTGATTAGATCTTGAAAGCATTTAAATAGTTAGCTTAAAGGTTTCTCTTTTGTTGGCAAAGTATTAAACAGGTGGCATAGCGACGTTAACGTCAATGACTACAGTCCATTAAGTATGAATAGAGCTCTGTTTGGCAGTTTCGTTCCTTGTTTGGTTTCGGGGTTATTATTGTAGATCTGTGAGAACTACAACTTTTGCAAAATCATTAAATCTATTTTGACTGTGGCGTGGTTGAGGAGTAATACCAGGTAGTGAAATATCAATTGAAGAGAAAGCAAATTTCCAGCAGCTGAAAATACAGAATAACAGCTAGAGACTTTCACAAGAAGCAAACAAGTCATCAAAATACCAAATAAAACTAGATAAGCTGATGAAGAAAGAAAAGCAGTAGAGAGACATGGAGAACATAGAGAAAGTGTTGCAAGAGATGAAGATCGCTTTAAGAGTTTTACTCTCTATCATCGGCCGGTGGAAGTGCGTAGACTCAATGAAAAGCTTGAGGGAAGTTACAGACTTTTAAATTGCTTGATTGCAATTATCATTTTAGATTAAAGTATCCTTACTGAAGGGGTCTGATGAAAAGTCAACTATGCTAGAGGGTTTTGCAAACACGTTTTAGGGACTTAGATGTAACTTTATTGATTCACACTAACTACTGTAGTGAGACTCGTAACATATAGAAGCTGTGAAAACACTTTTAAGCTTTCTGCCTCTTCATCTAAAGTGATTGAGGTACAAACTAGAAAATGTTTTTATAGGATCTACCCTTTCGGAGTCATGTCTAGTTTAGAAAGGCTCCAGTACTGATGTTCAAGTTGCAGAGTTGATGAAAAGTTTCCATTGCAGTTTTTCTTAATTGTCTGCAATAAAATAGCTTGGGTATCTACGAAGCTGTTTGAGGTCGTTTTTCCTGACAAGGCAAGATAGTTGTACCATCAGCAAGAACTACTATTTTCAGTAAAACAGCGGTACTGGAACTCAGATTAATGACAAGTACTTAGAGTAAAGTATGATACTTTCCTGAAAACATTAACGACTGTCAAAGGTTTGCATTTTTTGGTTTGTGTTAACGAGAATCTGCGCAGGAGGTACTCAAACGTGCAAATGCATTTGTTTGAATAGTCAAGTTTTTCGATATAGGACGATTAATATAATATAAAAATAATAAAAATGGGATTTTAAGGCAACTTAAGCTTTCTTTGGGACATTTTCTACAATAATTTATTTGAAGCGCACGAACGAACTTCATTTGGACAGAAAAACTACTGGACCAAAAGGATATTGTGGAGAAATTGGGAAACAGCTCGAAAACTACAAAAAGCTAGCTCTCTCGAATTTTCAGAAAATTGAAGTTAGTCTACCTAAAATAGATTCTAATGAATTTAGTACTGATCAACAGTATCTGCATCAAATCTCTGTGCAATTTCTAAGGGCGAGATATCTTCAAGTTTGGCACAACGAGAACCAGGAAAAATGGCTCATTCAAGATGACTAACGACAGCTAATAGGATTTGAAAATTATATGTGTCTATTGAGCATCCATCAAGAATTCTGGAGATCTTAGCCGAATGTGTCGTAAAAGTTTACACCACAACATGGTTTGAAATAAAGACGCAACCTTTTTGTCGATACGGTAGTAAACACTTTTTGGGCATTATAAAAAGATCGCGATCCTTACCAAAAGACTTAAAAGTAGTTATAGATGCAGTCCTGGAAAGGAACGGCTACTATTCTATTAGCGATTGTTGGCGGATATTAGGAAACCTATCAGAGAATTGGCTTTAAGAAGAGTATTAAAACGCAGACAAACGGAAACGTCAAATTTTCAAGTTCGGCAGTTTAAAGCTTCCAAGAAACTTTAATGCTAAAAACTATGTATATAGAATTAATTGACTGGCAGTCAACAACAATCACTAAGCCGCCCATAACAGTAATAATTTCTGATGATGAGCTTCAGCAAATGATTTCTGATGTACCGGCTGAAATCGATATTTTACAATTCTCTTGTCATTCACAAGTAGTAGAACGTTGCGTCATATGGTGATCAAAGTATCAGCGGCAGTATGTAATTATGAAGCAAGAGATGGATTTATTAGATCAAGAATTGCTACTAAAGCCTCCTTACCGAAGTTCGAAACAAAATGCCAATATCGAGCTGTTTTTGAAGGTAACGAAATAAAGAGTTTTTAGAGAATGGGTGGGTGGGCTTGGAACTCGACTTACAGACACCTGCACATGGTGAGTTCATAGAGAACTGAAGTTTTTCAGTTCTATATGAAAATAAGGGTGGTATGGCAAATGGGCAGTTATTTACACTTACAAAAGCAACTTTGCCACATACAGACCAAAAAAATAGAGGGAAAAGTTTTTTTGTTCATTTTCACTCCACCCTAATATGTATATCTCTAGCTCAACATCTTCTAAGAGGCCTAAAAATAAAAAAAATTAGAAATATTCAAATATTGAGGCAAGATGTAGGGACCAACAAAATTTTTTCCAATAATCACACAACAAACGTTTCTGGAAGCGTTCAAGTATAACAACCGACTGACAATAGGTTATTCTAGCAGGATAGTTATTTTGTGATAAGTCCATTTAGCATTGTAACATAATAACGATACAAGAAGTCGCTTCAAGATTCTCCAAAAATCTACATCTTTAGCAGTTTATCATCTAGTACTCATTGAAAGATTGGCGCGTTGCCTATATGTTATAAAATTCTTGTAAAACTACAATTTTTAAATACAGCACGACAGGTGTAGAAAAACACTGTTGGTAACGAAGTACCTTAGCACGAGTTTGTATTATCAATGCATTCACGATAAAGAAAAAAAAAACTTGTTGACGGACATTATGCAAATAAATGATTTCGAGATTTCTGATTTGTTGGCACCGACTTTCAATATCTACAATCTACATACTTTCTAATGTAAAGACTAAGGTCTCAAATAAAAAATGTTACGAGGGTCTCCATTTAATGTCCCCAATCATGCTTGATAGTTTGACCAGAGGTTTGTGAAACACCCTGTATACTCGTATTATAATTATTTGAGTTTTGGTTTATATTATAATTTATAAACATCTGAGATCTTTTTTATATTAAAAAGCGGATGCTCTTATAATGACAATACAGTACATTTCAGAAAAATGTGATTTATTATGAACATACATGCAACGACGCGACGGTTATTATAGTTATTACCCCACATATTAAAGTTAATAACCTTTCGAGGTTGTACTTTAAGTGAAGTCCACATATTCTAAAATTAATAAAATAATTAATATAAATAAAACCAAATGTCATAAATAATAACATATGAATAAACTTTTGTTATTACAGTTTTTTCATCTTAATTAAAAAAAGTAAAAGTTCTTACGTACCTGATGTTAAAGCACTTAATTAAATCAAGACATCGAGAATGATTTAATCTAATCCTCTGGTGTGTGAAGATTTTGAAATACGCAAGCCATCAACGATTTAGTGACTGCAATACCTCACAGTTTTTGCTTCTCAGCTCAGAGCTATCCTTGACTTTTTTTGATCAAAATATAACAACGTCAACAAGAAAAAGGTAACAATGTAAGTTTTTGAAAATGCAAAATTACAAACAAACCTGAAATGAATCGCCTACTTCATATAGTTCGCTTACATAATAACAACATAATAAAATACCATGGTGAGAATGCAATAAAAATCAGGTTTTATTAATTTTTATAGTTTCAAATGCGCAGATAAATGTAATAAAAACATATTTGGTCAAGATAAACCAGAAAATTATCATTGAAAGGTATACTGAACTATTATAGTTTGCAGCATGATATCAACAAAATGAAAATAAAAACAAAGAAATTTTATTTTCATAATTTAACAAAATTTCATGGGTGCGTAAAAATTAAGAAAGTGTTAATATAACTTGAAATACTTATTGTATTAAAAATTAAATTATTAAAAAAAAAGAAACCTGGAAGCTTTTAAAAATCTTCACTTAAAAAGTAAAAGGCACAATTGGTTTGATATTAGTGTTCAAGTTTTTAATGAGTGATTATTTTAATTTTGAACTAGGTTTGTTAAGTTTGTAGGTGTGTTTGGGGAGGAATTTATATTGAAACAAAAAGGTTAACTCAGAAGAAAGGCTACAACATTTTCATAACAAAGCATCAAGAAAAGAAGATCTTTCAGCTTGTAAGAATTTGGTCCGGAGTGAAATATCTCAGTAAGTAACAAGTAATCTGCAGTTATGCAGGAAGTGCACCGCACGTTCAGGGGGCGGCAAATACAGCGAGCTCGTCATGTTCATACTCATTCTCCTTGATCAGTACAGCATTAGGAAAGACATTTACTTGTTATGACAATAGTTTTTTATTTGTGTACATTTATAGCATGCATTGTCTCGCAATTATTATTTTTAAATTATCAAAGCCAGTTGATCGTGAGATAAAGTACCGATACCAAACAAAAGATGATCGCAAATTGAGCTCAATAACGATTTTCTCTCCGCTGTTGATCCACATTAAATTTGATAAGTTTAAAGGCCAGTATTAAATTGAAGGAAGGAGCCAAGCCAATTCCCACCAAAGCTAGAGAGGCTTCGCGCACCCTGAAGGAGAAAGTCGCACTGGAGCTCAAAACTCAATCATTACGAAGGCTTAAGAAAGCGATTGGGCATTACCACTGATAGTCATGCCAGAGACTTAAGGCTCAGTAACGAGTACATCTGTGTGTTGATTATAAAGTAGGGGTAAACCCTCAACTGCAGAATACTCATTATCCTATTCCACGAATTGATGATCTTCTCACAACCATGAATCATTTAGCACATTATTTCCTCCTCGATTTAGTAAAACCATATGCACATACCATTCGATCAAGAAAGCGTAAAAATCCAGACAATTATTACACACAAAGGTAAATATTTCTTCAGGATCGAAACTGCTTCTAACGATTTTCATCTTATTGTGGGCAAAATTTTAGCGGGACATAATGGAGTTAACACATATTTCGACAACATTATAATTTTACGGTCGAACCTTATCAATATGTTATAAGAACTTACTTGCCTGCCTCGATAGATTGCAAAAGTACGATTTACATCTAAACAAAGAAAGGTGCGATTTTTTCCAGACTAAAGTCCAATACCTTGGCTACGTAATTGAGAAAAGAAAAATTTCAAAAGATCCGGCACAAATGCACCAAGACCATACAATCAAGAACGTGTCAAGAGATTCTTAGGAATGGTGACTTACTATGCAAAATTCATTCCAAACGTTTCAACACTAATTTATCTTTTGAGATTACTTCTATAGAAACATCACAAATTTTTCTGGTCCTCGAAATGTGAAGCAGCATTTATAAAACTGAAAACGGAAATTGTTAGTGAGACAGTTTTGACACTATTTAACTCAGATCTTTCAATTACAGTAGCATGTGACGCGTCTCCAACTGGATTGACAGAAGTTCTTTTTCACAATGTAGACGGAATTGAAAAGCCTATTGCATTCACATCAAGATCATTGACCAAAACCGAGATGAACTACAGCCAGCTCGACAGGTAGGCTTTGGCCATTGTACTTGCTCTAATAGTACAGCAGAACGTAATGTCCAAACCTTCAAACAGAAACTAAAAGCCATGTTAACTTCTACCCTACCTATACAAAGGAAAGTTAAATAAATCCTACTACGTTACAGATCAACGCCTCTAGTTCGTGGTCCTTATCAGAACTATACTCAAAAAGAAGAATACGTATTAAACTTGACCTTCTGAAACCGTCAACACAATCAGACGCCAGACCTACCAGCGCTCGTCAATTAAGCGTGGGAGACAGGCAAGATGGTATCCTGCCAAAAAGCCAACATTAAAGCTTGGGACTATAACCCTTTAATTCGGGAAGCTCCACTGCTATGGGAACCTTGATAGTGAGGGCTACTGTCTGAAAAGACACTATAATCAGTTGCTGCGGGTCATCGTCAACAATCCCCAACCAAAGAAAGTGACGTTTTCTCCGCTTCTACCGCTTACCGTTCCATTGACCTTACCTATGAACGAAGTTTGATAGTTTTACAGAACCAAAATTTGCAAAATTGAAATCAACCGTTTACTTTGAACTGCATCCTACATACAGGGTGTCCCAGAAAACGCACAACGCCCACGTTTCTTCTTTTTGAACAGAGTTTACGCCAAAATACCTATGTTATCAACTTTAGTCACAATTATACTTTTCTCTTTTAGTTTCTTCTGGAAAGTATAGAAACTACATCTTGCCCTACTATGAAGATATATCTTCTTTCTTTTTTTTCTATTGAATTCTAGTTCCTCTTACTTCAATATTACTCTAATACTGTGTCCTAATGATGTAAATTCGGATTGGAATCTAAGTAGTTTCCTTTCTTCTTTTAGCGGCAGGATCCTATATATCTTGTCTTAGATTGCATTATCTTTAAATTCCCATGAATAACATTCTTTGTTCACATCTGTTGTTTTATTACTAAATTTTTGTTAAAATCAATGTATCGTTTTTGGCCAGATACGCTTTGAGCTCTTAAGTTAATTCGTTCCTGCTACAGCATTACAGCATTAGATTGTAAAAAGGTTTTATTGATACTTCATATCATTTTAAACCAAATGGTCCAACTTCTTGAAGCTAAACTAAAAGTAATGCTTTTTACCATTCTCCCATTTCGAGATTGGCTTATCAATCTCTTCTGAATTTCATTTACGTATTCCTTTGGTAGAATCACTTCCAGTTGGTTAAAAAGTTCTATATTTACAGATCAAATTTAATTCCCTTACAGTTTCTAAAGTGCATATTCACTAATGATAACTGAATCTCATAAATGCCAGGAGGTAATAAGGTGCTCATTTATGTTACCAAAGAAAACAAAACTGTCGATTTCACGAAATCTAGAAATGTAGTATGAACAACTGTCTCAGAACAACCAAATTTCTTCCTTAATTTAGTCAGTTTTAGGAAAAATGCACACATAGGAATTCTGCCATTTCTTGGTGCGAGAACATGATATCTAAATGCACCTCCCTTACAGGCTTCCCCTTTGATTTCCTAAACAAGACTATATTGCTTATGATAACTCATTCTTTTTACAATGTTGCCAGGTTTTTGAAAAATTAACAAATAAGTAAATTACAATCATTTATCTGTACAAACATAGAATTTACACTTGTCAGATTATCTTTCCGCATTTCAGGCTTTTGTAAAAAGATTACTTAATTTGTCTACTTGTCAATGTTCGCTTTAGTGTAAAGATGATATGATGTGAAAAAGAAGCATGTGCTAAATGAATTTTGCTGTTTTTACTTAGGTGAGGTTAAGCAATGCTAGAAGAAGACGTACCACCATCTTGCACTGGAATGAATTTTTAGAGATACGTTATATGGTATCATAAAAAGGTGCAAAGCAACCAAAAAAGAATTGAGTATAGTCGTACCAAGTTAGTTGCCTTACGTTGTTTTAAAAATCAGAAAGTTGACACAAAGTTATTTAGTCTACTGACTAATGGTATATTTGTTTCATTATTATTTAAGTTGGTAACAATTGAGAACCTTCTAAAATTCGATACTAATGCCTCTTGTTGATCAAATTTAAAATTAAGTCGCTAAACAATTTATTCATTATTTCTTCTACTTCCCTAAAATTATTATTTTTATTAATTAATTATCCCAAAATCTTAATTCGAGTAAACAAAGTATAAAAACATGATTTCCCTATTTTTCCACTTGCCAATCATCAATTTTTGTATTGTGTCAGAACTTCTGCATTCTACTCTATTAGCTTCTGTAATTTCCTTTTTGAACTTGTAAGGTAAAGTTGGATTTTTTTTATAAAATTAATAGTGGTAATAATTATTTAAATTTATTTCGTTCGTTTTGTTGGTAATTGGTATCCATACGTATTGAACTTTGGTGTATCAAAAGTGTACCTTAACCTAAAATCGCCTAAAATCTAGAGAGTAGATGTAAATCTCACATATTTTAATTATAAGGAAAGTCCGAGAGCTCAAAGATATTCTGGTAATTCCAAGTATTGAATTCTGCAATCCAACAATTGATTTTTT
The DNA here is from genome assembly GCA_011009095.1 of Ignelater luminosus. Taxonomy (NCBI): domain Eukaryota; kingdom Metazoa; phylum Arthropoda; class Insecta; order Coleoptera; family Elateridae; genus Ignelater; species Ignelater luminosus. The sequence goes on along the minus strand of VTPC01008751.1, from coordinate 10,406 downwards.
AGAAATCTGAAGATTGCATACTGTTATTTGAACCGTGAAACAGCAGCCTTTGAGTCTTTTTTGTGTTTGTTTATGTTTTAATCGTTACTCTCGACCATAATTCGTCACGAATGGTAGATAATTACGTATGTGAACCACCTAAGATCAAATATGTAACTAGTGTGAAAGTATTTAAGATTTATTTTTTACTTTTTGCATTTATGATTATGTGTTTCAAGTTTTATTATTTTTTTATTTTGTATTTTTATAGTCAAATCTTTTAAGATAATTGTGCATTTATTATTATTAAACGTAAACCATTACCACAACAATACTGATCTGCTAACACTAGTAAACAGTTTACATGGTGATATTAAATATATATAGCTCAGCAAAAAACTAATAAGTATCAAGGTTAATGATGGATGTTTTAAAGATTACACTGATTAACAGAGTTTTTGGTTCTTAAACAAAACTAGGCAATCCTCATGCAACTTTTCATTCTGAATTCAAATCTGCTTTCAGATTTTTTTCTATCACGTGTAGTTTTTGAAATATATGCATTTGAAGTTCCAGTGGACAGTGTAATTATAATTACATTAGGTAATTACATATTAGCGATAAGAAGTTTTGGAAATGAGGTAATTGCATTCCGCATATATTAGAAAGCTATTAACATGTCATGAACAAGTATGTCGCTCTGATAAATATTTGTAAATATTATTTCAACTTTCCATAAGTGAGATCACTTATGTATAAACCTGTTCAGTGTTAGTGCTGTTTTGTGGAGCAAGTAAACCTTTATAAAGTTGCATTATCACTGCTTAACAAAGAAAATTTCTTGTGTTTTGAGTGATAACTATAGAAACATTAATCATGTCCCGTAAATGTGCGAACGATCCGTACAGTTTTTGTTACGTTTGTGGAGAGTTTACTGCTAAACACTAAAAACGGTGTTTTACAGCGCTAATAAAGAGAGCTTATCGTCTGTACTTTGGATGTCAAGTTGGAGTTCAAGATAACCAATGGGCACCACATATTTGTTGTGTTTCTTGTGCAAATTGCCTTCGACAGTAGATAAAAGGTTCCCATGTATGTATGCCCTTCGCAGTACGAACAAATAGATCATCTAACTGATTGTTACTTCTGCATAATAAATATAGCAGGCTTCTCTGCAAAAAATAAAAAATCTGTTGTGCATCCTAATTTAACATCGGCGATAAGACCTGTTGGCCGTTGTACTAATCTTCCAGTTCCTGTGCCACTAGAAACATTTAAAGGATCAGATGAAGAAAATGTCGACATTGTTTCTAACAGTAATCCAGAGTTTATTCCTCCAGATTCCACTGAGCCACATTTGATCACACAGGCACAACTCAACGATTTAGTTCGTGATTTGAATTTAAGCAAAAGCAAAGCCGAGTTGCTTGGCTTCCGATTAAAAAGTTGGAATGTATTGGAACACAGTACGAAAAGTCATTTCCGTAACCGCGAAAAGAAGTTTTCTGAGTTTTATATAATGAACGACAATCTTACTTACTGCAGTGATGTTGACTGTTTGATGGAAACCCTTAGACGTAAACACAAACCAGAAAAATAGCGACTGTTCATTGATGTATCTAAATTTAGTTTGAAAGCAGTTCTATTGTACAATGGCAATGCATTAGCCTTTAGTTCTCATTGCATATTTAGTTCACCTAAAGAAATCTTATAAAACTATAAAATGCCTTTTAACGAGCGTAGACTATAAACGATACGAGTGGAAAATCTGTAGAGATTTGAAAGTAATAGCTTTGTTATTAAGAATGCAACTGGGATCTACAAAATACGAGGGTAGTTTGATAAGTCTTTAGATTAACATAGAAAGAAGAGTTATTTTGGTCAAAATCGATTTTATTTCTCTACATAGTCCCCCTTTAGGTCTATAAACTTCATCCATCGATGCTCCAACTTTTTGATCTCTTCCAAAAAATACGATGTCTGAAAGTCTGCAAAATACGCGTTCACGACGGCTATCACTTCATCATTGCTCGTAAATTTCTTTCCTCCAAGTCATGTATTTATGTTTGGAAAGAGAAAATAGTTGCTCGGGGCCAGATCTAGAGAATATGGAGCGTGGGGGACTAACTCGAAGCCAAATTCATGAATTTTAGCCATCGCGATTATCGATGTGTGAGCCGGTGCGGCGCATTGTCATGATGAAAGAGGACTGTTTTCCTCTGAATTTGAGGTTGTTTCGACTGGATTCTTTTCTTCAACCTGTCCAATAATGAAGCATAATGCAATCCTGTTGTTGTTTTTACTTTCTGCAAATAGTCTATGAACAATATGCCATGTGAATCCCAAAAATCTTTATGTAATATTTTAAAACGCGTTTTGTTGATATGTCTGCGGTCTGTGCTATCTCTCTTATTTTCATTCGACGACTATCTAACACGATTTTATGGACTTTTTCGATGATATCCTCAACGGTTGCTGTTTTTGGCCTTCCCGGATGCTCTACATCAAACACACTTGTACGGCCACGTTTGAACTCTGCCACCTAGTTTTTTTTCGGAGTCGAACAAAGGGGCACTCTCCCTTGGCTTTTGACCCTTCAAACGCAAGAATTTTATAACTGAACAATATTAGACTGGCTTTATTTTTTACAAATCATTGACATCGACTGACATAAACGTCTGTCAACCAAAACTACGCGTTCAAAATGGCTGACACTTTTAGCAGTGCCATCTGAAGGAGGGACTATCGTAACTATAAAAGCATTTTGACCTATGCCGCCATCTTCATGCTCAGGCTAAACACTTATCAAACCACCCTCGTACAGTTGCATTTTATGCGAGTTGGACAGTCGTACAAAATCGCAGCATTATATTGTGAAAAGTTGGCCAAGTAAGCAGATAGTTGTGGGAGAAATAAATATTTTACATGAAAGCCTTGTGGACCAGTGGCGGCTGGTGACCTAACTTTAGGTGGTGCCAAAACCACGTATTCGTCGCTTGATTGGTTAAAATTGTCAGATTATACAGAAACAAACCAATCAAGCGACGAACACGTGGTTTTGGCACCACCTGAAGTTAGGTCACCAGCCGCCCCTGTTGTGGACAGAATCAATATCTATTTGCCCCCTTTGCATATAAAGTTAGGGCTGATACAGAATTTTGTAAAAGATATGGATCGTGGCGGAAGAGGTTTTCAGTACATCAACAGAACATCCACATGGTTTTAAAAAATCCAGTGTACAAAAACTGTTCTTCATTAAATCTTAGGGCTTATATTATCCCGGAAGTCGGAATTCTTATTTTTTAAAGAAGAGTTCTGTCAGTCAGGTTCGTATTTAAGTCTGGCAATACCGCATTGTTAGTCCAATATTAGAAATTCACGCCTACTACTACTTTCACGTTATTAGGTTTATATTACTTAGATAACAAAGTCCTACTGCTGTCTCGGTAGTTTTAATTATCATTACAAATGACGGTTCTTTAAGTACTATAAGAAGAAATTGCTTAACTTACATATATATTATTTAATATTCATTTTGTATAGAAGAAATGCATTATAATGTGCATATCACAAGATATCAAGTACGAGGTGTTAATCTTGAAGATTTCTTGTTTCATAGAAACAAGTTTGGAAATTTTATACACGATAATGATAATAGGTACTTTTGAGCCATTTTATTTACAACCTACACATACTAAATTTCCGCTATTCTAGGAAAAAGTTCGTTTTCGTTTCTCTATTAAATACGCTACCTTGTGAATGACGTTTGCATTATTAATAAAGTACTAATTAATTAATAACTCTTAATTTGCATATATTTTAAAGTCTACTTTTTCCATAATATCAGACTGCGCAAGTGAATCTGCTAACTTTGTAAAAGAGTTATTTTCAAGATCGATAACACCAAAATCTTTCAACTTCAACATTGTTGATAATAATTTAAACAAACTTTACTGACCGAAGCGACGCCACATGTGTATCCAAATATTTTCTTTTTCGTACTTTTAATTTGTTTAGTAAAGACTGTGGAAGTATTGAAAATATTGTCATTTCTTTATCATAACTTCTTATCATCTTTACATGGATTTCTACAAAACTCAATCTTATTTATTAATTACTCGAAATAAAATTGCTGGGATTTTTATAACGAGTGTCCAAAAAGTCCCGTAGTCGAATCATCCTTGAAACGGAAAACTTATGTCTGTTATAAGTAGACGTATATTTTGACACTTGATTAACGTCAGTCAAAAGTTAAATGTCAAACATAAGCAGTCGAAATATTTAAAAGGGCACTTCAAAGTATTAGTCTTTCTAAGGACAAACGAAATGAAACAAATTTATTCGAATTGTGGTGGGAAACTGATTAATCTTTCGTCAAAAAATTCTCTCAGGTATTCAACAGTGACATAGGCTAAGTTATATGTTTTTTGTTTCAAGGATGACTCGATGACGGAACTTTCTTGACATTCATTATAAATAAAAGGTAAACCCGGCTATCGGGATTTACTTTTCGAAAATAAAAATTCCGGCTGCCGAAATCCAGTCCAATGACAAAAACATTAAGTGCAAACTAAAGGTCGTTAAGGTTGTATTCAGTTTAAGTAGTGTCCTGGGTAGGTACGTAAGTTGCCTCATATGCCTCTTAACGCAGTGAATATTTCATAATAAATAAAAGAATTTTGTCACAGATTTTGATAATTTAACGATATGTTGAAACAAACAGTTCAGAGTGTAGAAGCTACAAGCAATAAGAGTTTCGGATTATGATAAACTGGATGTACAGACATTCGACATTAAATACCTGAGAGCGATTTGTATGAGTTAGGTCTGTACAAAAATACACTTATTGTTGTCGACAAACAACACTACAAAGAATTTACTTTAATTCGTCATGTTCTTTGATAATTCTTGTTTTTTGTTTTAATATTGTTGCAGCTGACATTTAAATAATTTTGATTTCTATGCGATGCATTAAATAATGAAATAACCCAGATTTATTCAACCTTAAATTAGAACCTGGAGTTCTACTTACAATTATGATAAATTAGAAAGATGATTGCTGAATTACATAGCTACTTACTTGTAAGACAGCCAAAGATTCCTTTTAGTATTGGTATCAAGAGTCAAGTGTCATCTCCATTGACAAATCCTACTTCTATTGATGATAAAGCAAGTTATTGCAAAAAGCGACCTTACTGATGTAATATGTAGCTATTTGTAAACGATCAAGCTAATTTTGAGTTTTACTTTTTTCTTTTTTTTTTTGAATCTAACCGATGATGATCAATCGTAGAAGCCTGCACAGGCTGTATTTTTTGGTCGAGCAGTTGCAAAGTCCCGTCTAAAATTCCGGTTCTGTAAATATCTCTCATTATATCTCATTAGCTGATTACGATTTTTTGGGACGGTTGAACTTTTTGGACCGTTTAGGTTCTTTGTCAGACAGATTGGACTTGTGGGGCCGATCAAAAATGTTACAGGGTGTCTCTCGTGCCGCGTCTAGTTGGGCCGCGCCTAAAAATAAAAAGTTAACGCTGCGATTTTATTTTCCTGTAGCTTTGAATTGTGAACTGTGCTGTTAAATGCAATGCAATCCTTGCTACTACTTTACAGTTTTTTTGTGCTACGCCCACACATCTATTGTTTTGCTATATCTAGTAAATGTTCAGTTCAAAGCAAACTTTTCCAAGTCTCTATCTGATGAGATCATCATCGTTCTTGTTCTTGGGTATCCAAGAACTCGTTACGTACCCAATTAATATGTAACTTCCAGATTTAATTTGAATCTAAGAATCATTTCCAGGAACTTTTCATAAGTGCTAGACAGTTACTGTGCATTTAAGATAAGTTAGAACTCTGTAGATTCATTTCTAAGCTAAGAAGTTCGGCTCCGCTGGCAAGAGAAACTATGCTAAAGTTTATTTACAAAACGCCGTTGAATCTATCAACAGCAAGAAGTTAAGTATGCGTTAAGCTTCGATTGAATTCGCAGTGCCGTACCCCATGATAAATCACTGTATTCATGAAAGTCGATCTGTCAAATATGGTAAACCAACTGCTTTGAGCAGTGAGGAAGAGGAGATCTTAGTAAAAGATTTACATGTAATGGGCGAAATGGGGGTTTCCACTCAAGAGTAGTGATATTATAATAATAATAATAATACGCCTTTATTGTAATAATACAAAAATACAATAAACAAATTAAAATTATAAATTGAGGAGTCTCCTGGCGAAATCTAGCCTGGGGCTACTCTATTTAACCCGAAGATCCTCAGAAATAAAGGAATGATAATAAATGAAGATAAGGATAGTGAAGATCAGATGGCAAGTGGCAACTATTGTAAATTCAAAAGAAAATTTTTTAGTTGACGTTTAAAAGGGTTTGGATTTAAAGATTGAATATTTTTCGGAATGGAATTATAAAACTTAACTGCATTATAGACAAAACCTTTCCGGTAAAGCGAGTGCTATGTTGAAGTAGTGTAAGTAGGAAGTTATGGCGGGTATTTAAGTCATGTAGATTATACCTAGGAATCAATTTAGGGCAAAGAGAGGCAGCGCGTTTTCAGACATATGGTAGAGCAGTGTTTGGATAAATGTGGAAAGACTGGAGAAGCGACTCAAAAGCAACTTTCTAGGAATCGATTGGTTCACATTTTTAATGAATGGGGCACCCAAATTTAACAGTAAAACTTGTTGAGAATACAAAAAGAGTGAGGACAGCTGTTAGTTATAAAACTGTTGAAATTTCAGAAGACCTTGAATAACCGTGTAGCATCATAAATCATGATGAGAGTAACTTTGTGTATAACCCTTGGGCCAAGAAAGTCGTAGTAAAATGGGGAGTGAAGTATGGTCACAGGATTATCGACATTTTGAAAAATAGCACGAGTGTAGTGTTTGAGATAATCAAACGACAAGTAGCTAGATTCATTCATGTTTAAAGACTGGTTTGAACATATAATATTACCACGTGCTCGAAAACTTGAAGGTCTAAAACTAATAATTAGGAACAATTTAAGTAGCTACTTAACAGTTAGTGTTATTCGGGAATGTGAAGATAATAACAGTAGATTAGTCTTTCTACCGCCCAACTCGACACATCTGCTACAACCCTTGGACGTTGCATATTTTTGGTCACTGAAAGCTGCCTGCTGAGACTGTTTAGAACAATGAAAACTAAAAAGTTGTTGTGTATTACCAAAGGACACTGTGGATAAAATAGGACTCAAGTTTCAAAGCGTCCAAGTGGTGCTCTCAATAAAATACCATACTGACCAGATGAACCCCAAGTTAATCAAAACACTAAAAATTCGTGGACTGATACCATTGTTGAGCATCTCAGTACGATACGCACAGGTTCTAGGCAACCGACTCCCAAAGAAGGGAAAAAAACTTAACACTGCTAAGGATAGACGCATTTCAGCGTCAGATTTACTACCTGACTGTCGGAGTAATCGTAGGGAGAAGTTGTTGTGAGTTTTTATTGCAAATGCGCGCAAATCATCAGTTCGATATTAATTGTGATATTTGTTATCAGTTATAATAACAATTTCAAAATAACTAAGCGGTTAAGGAAAGGTGCTAATATTTACATACGCTTGAGCTTAATAACATAAACAGCAGAATAGCTGAATGTGATTTTAATTCTGGCTCCAATTGCGGCTTCAATTCCAGCCCTGGTGGTGAAGGCACTGTCAATCTTGAAATTCAGTCTTAACCCAGAGATGCACCTATAAACACTGATGAAGAAAATGACATCATGAACAAGAAAACATTATGCTACACGCCAATTAATAATCCCGCTTTGAAAAGGCAGCCTTCTGATGAAGACAATTGGCAACTGGACCATACTTCTGTTCTAAGTAGATTAAAATTCTTATTATTTAATAAGATCATGTCTGATGTTACCTTTATTGTTGGAAGTCAAAATGAACATGTATCTACTCACAAGTTTATTATTTCAATCGGAAGTACTGTATTTGCAGCAATGTTTTATAGGATCTAATCATACCTGATGTAGAACTTTGTGCACTCCGTAATTTGCTACGTTTTATTTACACTGCTGAAGTACATATAAAGAGGGACACTGTAATGGCATCTTTATATGCAGCTAAGCAATATGCAGTTGATGCTCTAGAACGTTGCGTAACTTTTCTTTAAGAAGGTTTAACGCAAGATAATGCGTTTTTGTTATTGACACACAGGCTAGATTATTTGATGTTTCGAGGCTTGATACACAATGTTTTGATGTAATTGACAGACATACCTAAGCTTGTCTGAATGCTGATTGTTTCTTAGATATTAACTATCAGACTCTTGAATCTGTTTTATCCAGGGACAGCCTTCGTGTTAGAGAGATTGTTTTATATGATGCTGTAATGAGATGGTCCGAAGCAGAATGTCGTCGTAATACTATGGTACTTAATGTAGATAATCGACGCGGTGTATTAAAAGACTGTATTAATCTTACTCGGTATCCTTTAATGGCCAGTCAAGAATTTTCTGCCGGACCAGCGCAGAATGGTATACTAACTGATAAACAAAGGATAAGCCACGCTGTTGCATGACTGGAAGTGAATCTATTTGCTGCCGTTTTGGGTAAAGTTGAAAGCTGTTGGGAATACAACAGAGCTAATGATCGTATTCGTTTTCAAGTTGACAAACGGATCTAACATATTTATGGACCTGCTGAATATGATGTTGATATCGAATTGGTTCATGTGTCTACTAACAACATTGTGGCTTCGAATTAAACTAAGTTTAATTCTGATGGCACTAATGTTCCTTTTAAGGTTGTTTTTAAAGAACCTGTTGAAGTTTTGCCACATACTAGTTATTGTGCAGTAGCTACATTAAAAGGTCGTGATTCCTATTATGGCACTAGAGGTGCACGCAAGGTAACTGTCTCTTGCAGAAATGATGGTCGTGAAGTTACATTCTAATTTGCATGTGCCAATGGAACCAATAATGGTACATCAGTAGAAGATGGACAAATTCCAGAAATCATTTTTTATTCCTAACGCACTTTTCTTTATGTTTTTTTATTTATATTTTCATATTTCAGTTCCGTTTTTAAAAATATTAGTGATCAAGGTATTCATATTCATCATTTAATTTAATAAAAGCTTTAAAAAAGACAAAATTTCTATTCAGAATTGAGAAATGCAAAATGGAGATGGACTAGGACACTTTAATTTTCCCATTGTAATTTCCTGATTCAATAGACGTCATCATCATCATGACTCAAAAGACGACGTTTTATCTATAAATGATATTGCTTTTTCTAGAACTTCCGATAAAGATGTTATAAGAGAAAAAATCTTGAAAGTTGCAACAGAAGATATAGTACCATCAACATCAAACAATGGCAACAAAATCCATTCAAACCAGGAACAGCGTGTTGGCAATTTTATTATTGTTAAATTTACGACAAATAAAAGAGATCGGTTCTTTATAGGTAAAATTGAAGAACGAAATAACTATTGATATGTTACCATCAGTAGGGATGAAATGATACGAGTAAATACAAGTACTTACTCGATACTTTTCTTCCGATACCAAGTACTTTTTGTATTGATACTTTGAAATTAAGTACCAAGTAAGTTATGGTCAAAAGTACTCGTATCGGTCAAAAGTACTCGTATTGTATTAGTATGCCAATGTCACGATTTTACTTTAAGCTATTGAAGAAGCGGCGGCGTGCTAACTCAAAAGCCGATGGAGGGTCAATATATTTGGCTAATCCTGTCTGCGCATTAAAAGCCAATCGATTGGAAGAATGGGAGGATTAAAAACCCGTTAGCGTTATATAAACAGGCGCGAATATTTTTAAATATTGTTGGTACATCTGTACCCTGTGGAAGACTGTTTTCCAAAGCTAGCGCAACAGTCACTGCATCCAGAAATCGTCTAACAGGTAAACTCTTAGAAAAACTACTATTTTTGGGTACTACTTCAAAAGCAGACTTTTTTTTCATAAAACTCTTTTTTTATGACTCTGTTCTCTTTTTTTTATGTTATATTAATAAATAATGTCAATATTTGTTGCTGTTTCTATTTGTCCTAAATTTTAAAAAAAATCTATCGATACGAGTAGGTATCGATGCTTTTCAATCGATATCGAGTAAGTATCGATTCTTTACGACCGATACTGTATCGAGTAAAAGTATCGATACCTCAGTAGTATCGTTTTATCCCTAAACATTAGATTTCGAAAGAAAATTGGTTCAAAACAAGATGCTTTCTGTTGCGGATGTAAATACCGTTGCTAAAGAGCAAAGCAAGGCACACAATTTGTCTTAGGCTACTAGGAACATAGCCACTACTGTTGTATGTGTATCCAAGGTTATGAAACATTAAACGCTTGTTTGTTTGTTTTAATAACAGTTACAAAACTAGTAGGTACCCTTGACTAAATTAAAAAA